>CP092863.1:62402459-62492298 GCA_030710605.1 Cordylochernes scorpioides
TTTTACTTAGCCTGGACTACCTCCTGCTCTCTTACTTCTTATTCCGACTGGACTATCTACCGTATTTTTACTCCTTCTTCGCCTGGACCACTTACTGCATTCTTACTTTTACTCCGCCTGGACTACTCACTGCCATCTTACTCCTTACTCTGCCTGGACTACTTCCTGCCATCTTACCCCTTACTCCGCCTGGACTACTTCCTGCCCTCTTACTCCCTACTCCGCCTGGACTACTTCCTGCCCTCTTACTCCCTACTCCGCCTGGACTACTTCCTGCCCTCTTACTCCTTACTCCGTTTGGAATACTTCCTGCCTCTTTTTCCGCCTCGACTACATCCTGCTCTCTTACTCGTTACTCCGTCTGGAATACTTACTGCCTTCTTACTTCGTCTGGACTACTTCCTGCCCTCTTAATCCGCTGGTCCTCTTACAGCACACTCACTCTTTACCCCGCTTGGACTACTTACTGCCCTCTTACTCCTTACTCCGACTGGACCACTTACTGCACACTTACTCCTTACTCCGCCTGGACTACTTCCTGCCCTCTTACTCCGCCTTGACTACTTCCTGCCCTCTCACACCTTACTCCGCCTGGATTACTTCCTGCCCTCTTACTCCTTACTCCGTCTGGAATACTTCCTGCTCTCTTACTCCGCCTGGATTATTTCCTGCCCTCTTACTCCGCCTTGACTACTTCCTCCCCTCTTACCCCTTACTCCGCCTGGACTACTTCCTGCCCTCTTACGCCACCTGGACCACTTCCTGCCCCCTTACTCCTTACTCCGCGCGTGTGGAATACTTCCTGTCCTCTTACTCCGCTTGAACTAATAACTGCTTTCATACTCCTCCACCGCCTAGACTACTTACTGCCCTCTTACTTCTTACTCCGTCTAGAATACTTATTACCCACCTACTTCACCTGGACTACTTCCTGCCCTCTTACTCCTTACTCTGCCCCTGACTACTTCCTGCCCTCTTACCGGTTACTCCGCCCTGACTACTTCCTGCCCTCTTACTCCCTACTCCGCTTTGACTACTTCCTGCCCTCTTACTCCCTACTCCCCCTGGACTACTTCCTGCCTTTATACTTCGCCTGGACAACTTACTGTACACTTATTCCTAACTCCGCCTGGACCACCTACTGCCCTCTTACTTCGCCTGGACTACTTCCTGCCCTCTTACTCCTCCTGGATACTTACTGCACACTTACTCCTTACTCCGCCTCGACCACTCACTGCAATCTTACACCTTACTTCGCCTGGACCACTTACTCCGCCTGGACTACTTCCTGCCCTCTTACTCCGCCTGGACTACTTACTGCACACTTACTTCTTACTCCGCCTGGATTACTTACTGCCCTCTTACTCCGCCGGACTACTTATTGCCCTCTTACTCCTCCTGGACTACTTCCTGCCCTTTTATTCCTTACTCCGCCTGGACAACTTACTGCCCACTTACTCCGCCTGGACTACTTCCTGCCCTCTTACTCTGCCTGGACTACTCACTACACTCTTACTAATTACTCCGCCTGGACCACTAACTGCCCTCTTACTTCGCCTGGACTATTTCCTGCCTTCTTACTTCGCCTGGACAACTTACTGCACTCTTAATAAATACTCCGCCTGGACAACTTATTGCCCTCTTACTTCGCCTGGACTATTTCCTGCCTTCATACTTCGCCTGGACAACTTACTGTACACTTATTCCTTACTCCGCCTGGACAACTTACTGCCCTCTTACTCTGCCTGGACTACTCACTACACCCTTACTCATTACTCCGCCTGGACCACTTACTGCCCTCTTACTTCGCCTGGACAACTTCATGCACTCTTACTCCTTACTCCGCCTGGACAACTTACTGCCCTCTTACTCTGCCTGGACTACTCACTACACCCTTACTTATTACTTCGCTTGGACCACTTACTGCCCTCTTACTTCGCCTGTTCTACCTTCTGCCCTCTTACTCCGCCTGGACTACTTCCTGCACTCTTACTCCTTACTCCGGCTGGACAACTTACAGCCCTCTTACTTCGCCTGGACTACTTCCTGCCTTCATACTTCGCCTGGACAACTTACGGCCCTCTTACTTCGCCTGGACCACCTACTGCCCTCTTACTTCGCCTGGACTACTTCCTGCCCTCTTTCTCCGCCTGGACACTTACTGCACACTCACTCCTTACTCCGCCTGGACAATTTACAGCCCTCTTACTTCGCCTGGACTACTTCCTGCCTTCATACTTCGCCTGTAGACTTACTGCACACTTATTCCTAACTCCGCCTGGACCACCTACTGCCCTCTTACTCCGCCTGGACAACTTCCTGCCCTTTTATTCCTTACTCCGCCTGGACAACTTACTGCCCACTTACTCCGCCTGGACTACTTCCTGCCCTCTTACTCTGCCTGGACACTTAATGCACACTTACTCCTTACACCGCCTGGACTACTTACTGCCCTCTTACTCTGCCTGGACTACTCACTACACTCTTACTAATTACTCCGCCTGGACCACTTACTGCCCTCTTACTTCGCCTGGACTATTTCCTGCCTTCTTACTTCGCCTGGACAACTTACTGCACTCTTAATAAATACTCCGCCTGGACAACTTATTGCCCTCTTACTTCGCCTGGACTATTTCCTGCCTTCATACTTCGCCTGGACAACTTACTGTACACTTATTCCTAACTCCGCCTGGACCACCTACTGCCCTCTTACTTCGCCTGGAATACTTCCTGGCCTTTTACTCCGCCTGGATACTTACTGCACACTTACTCTTTACTCCGCCTCGACCACTCACTGCACTCTTACACCTTACTTCGCCTGGACCACTTACTGCACACTTACTCCTTACTCCGCCTTGACTACTCACTGCACTCTTACTCCTTACTCCGCCTGGACCACTTACTGCACACTTACTCCTTACTCCGCCTGGACAACTTACTGCCCTCTTACTCTGCCTGGACTACTCACTACACCCTTACTCATTACTCCGCCTGGACCACTTACTGCCCTGTTACTTCGCCTGTTCTACTTCCTGCCCTCTTACTCCGCCTGGACTACTTCCTGCACTCTTACTCCTTACTCCGCCTGGACCACTTACTGCCCTCTTACTTCGCCTGGACTACTTCCTACCTTCTTACTTCGCCTGGACAACGTACTGCACTCTCATTACTTACTCCGCCTGGACAACTTACTGCCCTCTTACTCCGCCTGGACAACTTCATGCACTCTTACTCCTTACTCCGCCTGGTTAACTTACTGCCCTCTTACTCTGCCTGGACTACTCACTACACCCTTACTTATTACTTCGCTTGGACCACTTACTGCCCTCTTACTTCGCCTGTTCTACTTCCTGCCCTCTTACTCCGCCTGGACTACTTCCTGCACTCTTACTCCTTACTCCGGCTGGACAACTTACAGCCCTCTTACTTCGCCTGGACTACTTCCTGCCTTCATACTTCGCCTGGACAACTTACGGCCCTCTTACTTCGCCTGGACCACCTACTGCCCTCTTACTTCGCCTGGACTACTTCCTGCCCTCTTTCTCCGCCTGGACACTTACTGCACACTCACTCCTTACTCCGCCTGGACAATTTACAGCCCTCTTACTTCGCCTGGACTACTTCCTGCCTTCATACTTCGCCTGTAAACTTACTGCACACTTATTCCTAACTCCGCCTGGACCACCTACTGCCCTCTTACTCCGCCTGGACAACTTCCTGCCCTTTTATTCCTTACTCCGCCTGGACAACTTACTGCCCACTTACTCCGCCTGGACTACTTCCTGCCCTCTTACTCTGCCTGGACACTTAATGCACCCTTACTCCTTACTCCGCCTGGACTACTTACTGCCCTCTTACTCTGCCTGGACTACTCACTACACTCTTACTAATTACTCCGCCTGGACCACTTACTGCCCTCTTACTTCGCCTGGACTATTTCCTGCCTTCTTACTTCGCCTGGACAACTTACTGCACTCTTAATAAATACTCCGCCTGGACAACTTATTGCCCTCTTACTTCGCCTGGACTATTTCCTGCCTTCATACTTCGCCTGGACAACTTACTCTACACTTATTCCTAACTCCGCCTGGACCACCTACTGCCCTCTTACTTCGCCTGGACTACTTCCTGGCCTCTTACTCCGCCTGGATACTTACTGCACACTTACTCTTTACTCCGCCTCGACCACTCACTGCACTCTTACACCTTACTTCGCCTGGACCACTTACTGCACACTTACTCCTTACTCCGCCTTGACTACTCACTGCACTCTTACTCCTTACTCCGCCTGGACCACTTACTGCACACTTACTCCTTACACTGCCTGGCCTACCTACTGATTCACATTTCTCACTCAACCTGGACTAATAACAGCATTTTTACCCTTTACTCCGCCTGGACCAACTACTGCCCTCTTACTTCGCCTGGACTACTTCCTGCCCTCTTACTCCGCCTGGACTACTTACTTCACCCTTACTCCTTACTCCGCCTTGATCACTTACTGCACCCTTATTACTTACTCCGTCTGGACTACTTACTGCATTTTTACTTCTTACTCCGCCTGGACTACTTACAGCACTATAAACCCATTACACCGCCTGGACTACTTACAGCACTCTTACCCATTACTCCGCCTGGACAACTTACTGCCCTCTTACTCCGCCTGGACAACTTACTGCACACTTATTCTTAATTCCGCCTGGACCTGCTACGGCCTTCTTGCTTCGCCTGGACTACTAACTGCAATCATATTACTCACTCCGCCTGGACCAATTACTCTACAGTTATTCCTAACTCCGCCTGGACTACTTACTTCACACATACTCCTTACTCCGCCTGGACTACTCACTGCACTCGTACTCCTTACTCCGCCTGGACCACTTACTGTACATTCACTCCTTACTCCGCCTGATTACTTACCGCACTCTTGCTTCTTACTCCGCCTGGACTACCTACTGCACTCATACTCCTCACACACCATGGAATATTAACAGGAAATTCACCCTTTACTCCGCCTGGACTACTTTCTGCCCTCTACTACGCCTGTACTAATTACTGCACTCCTACTCTTTACTCCGCCTGAACTCCTTATTACACTCTTACTCCTTACTTCGCCTGGATTACTTACTGCCCTCTTGCTTCGCCTGGACTACTTCCTGCCCTCTCACTCCGCCTGGACTACTTACTGCACACTTATTCCTAACTCCGCCTGGACCACTTACTGCACACTTACTCCTTACTCCGCCTGGATTACTTACTGCCCTCTTACTCCGCCCGGACTATTTATTGCCCTCTTACTCCGCCTGGACTACTTCCTGCCCTTTTATTCCTTACTCCGCCTGGACAACTTACTGCCCACTTACTCCGCCTGGACTACTTCCTGCCCTCTTACTCCGCCTGGACACTTACTGCACGCTTACTCCTTACTCCGGCTGGACAACTTACTGCCCTCTTACTCTGCCTGGACTACTCACTACACTCTTACTAATTACTCCGCCTGGACAACTTACTGCTGACTTACTTCGCCTGGACTACTTCCTGCCCTCTTACTCCGCCTGGACACTTACTGCACACTTACTCCTTACTCCGCCTGGACAACTTACTGCCCTCTTACTCTGCCTGTACTACTCAATACACCCTTACTCATTACAACGCCTGGACCACTTACTGCACACTTACTCCTTACTCCGCCTGGACAACTTACTGCCCTCTTACTCTGCCTGGACTACTCACTACACCCTTACTCATTTCTCCGCCTGGACCACTTACTGCCCTGTTACTTCGCCTGTTCTACTTCCTGCCCTCTTACTCCGCCTGGACTACTTCCTGCACTCTTACTCCTTACTCCGCCTGGACCACTTACTGCCCTCTTACTTCGCCTGGACTACTTCCTGCCTTCTTACTTCGCCTGGACAACTTACTGCACTCTCATTACTTACTCCGCCTGAACAACTTACTGCCCTCTTACTCCGCCTGGACAACTTCATGCACTCTTACTCCTTACTCCGCCTGGACAACTTACTGCCCTCTTACTCTGCCTGGACTACTCACTACACCCTTACTTATTACTTCGCTTGGACCACTTACTGCCCTCTTACTTCGCCTGTTCTACTTCCTGCCCTCTTACTCCGCCTGGACTACTTCCTGCACTCTTACTCCTTACTCCGGCTGGACAACTTACAGCCCTCTTACTTCGCCTGGACTACTTCCTGCCTTCATACTTCGCCTGGACAACTTACGGCCCTCTTACTTCGCCTGGACCACCTACTGCCCTCTTACTTCGCCTGGACTACTTCCTGCCCTCTTTCTCCGCCTGGACACTTACTGCACACTCACTCCTTACTCCGCCTGGACAATTTACAGCCCTCTTACTTCGCCTGGACTACTTCCTGCCTTCATACTTCGCCTGTAAACTTACTGCACACTTATTCCTAACTCCGCCTGGACCACCTACTGCCCTCTTACTCCGCCTGGACAACTTCCTGCCCTTTTATTCCTTACTCCGCCTGGACAACTTACTGCCCACTTACTCCGCCTGGACTACTTCCTGCCCTCTTACTCTGCCTGGACACTTAATGCACCCTTACTCCTTACTCCGCCTGGACTACTTACTGCCCTCTTACTCTGCCTGGACTACTCACTACACTCTTACTAATTAATCCGCCTGGACCACTTACTGCCCTCTTACTTCGCCTGGACTATTTCCTGCCTTCTTACTTCGCCTGGACAACTTACTGCACTCTTAATAAATACTCCGCCTGGTCAACTTATTGCCCTCTTACTTCGACTGGACTATTTCCTGCTTTCATACTTCGCCTGGACAACTTACTGTACACTTATTCCTAACTCCGCCTGGACCACCTACTGCCCTCTTACTTCGCCTGGACTACTTCCTGGCCTCTTACTCCGCCTGGATACTTACTGCACACTTACTCTTTACTCCGCCTCGACCACTCACTGCACTCTTACACCTTACTTCGCCTGGACCACTTACTGCACACTTACTCCTTACTCCGCCTGGACTACTCACTGCACTCTTACTCCTTACTCCGCCTGGACCACTTACTGCACACTTACTCCTTACTCCCGCCTTGCCTACCTACTGATTCACACTTCTCACTCAACCTGGACTAATAACAGCATTTTTACCCTTTACTCCGCCTGGACCAACTACTGCCCTCTTACTTCGCCTGGACTACTTCCTGCCCTCTTACTCCGCCTGGACTACTTACTTCACCCTTACTCCTTACTCCGCCTGGATCACTTACTGCACCCTTATTACTTACTCCGTCTGGACTACTTACTGCATTTTTACTTCTTACTCCCGCCTGGACTACTTACAGCACTATAACCCATTACACCGCCTGGACTACTTACAGCACTCTTACCCATTACACCGCCTGGACAACTTACTGCCCTCTTACTCCGCCTGGACAACTTACTGCACACTTATTCTTAATTCCGCCTGGACCTGCTACGGCCTTCTTGCTTCGCCTGGACTACTAACTGCAATCATATTACTCACTCCGCCTGGACCAATTACTCTACAGTTATTCCTAACTCCGCCTGGACTACTTACTTCACACTTACTCCTTACTCCGCCTGGACTACTCACTGCACTCGTACTCCTTACTCCGCCTGGACCACTTACTGTACATTCACTCCTTACTCCGCCTGATTACTTACCGCACTCTTACTTCTTACTCCGCCTGGACTACCTACTGCACTCATACTCCTCACACACCATGGAATATTAACAGGAAATTCACCCTTTACTCCGCCTGGACTACTTTCTGCCCTCTACTACGCCTGTACTACTTACTGCACTCCTACTCTTTACTCCGCCTGAACTCCTTATTACACTCTTACTCCTTACTTCGCCTGGATTACTTACTGCCCTCTTGCTTCGCCTGGACTACTTCCTGCCCTCTCACTCCGCCTGGACTACTTACTGCACACTTATTCATAACTCCGCCTGGACCACTTACTGCACACTTACTCCTTACTCCGCCTGGATTACTTACTGCCCTCTTACTCCGCCCGGACTATTTATTGCCCTCTTACTCCGCCTGGACTACTTCCTGCCCTTTTATTCCTTACTCCGCCTGGACAACTTACTGCCCACTTACTCCGCCTGGACTACTTCCTGCCCTCTTACTCCGCCTGGACACTTACTGCACGCTTACTCCTTACTCCGCCTGGACAACTTACTGCCCTTTTACTCTGCCTGGACTACTCACTACACTCTTACTAATTACTCCGCCTGGACAACTTACTGCTGACTTACTTCGCCTGGACTACTTCCTGCCCTCTTACTCCGCCTGGACACTTACTGCACACTTACTCCTTACTCCGCCTGGACAACTTACTTCCCTCTTACTCTGCCTGTACTACTCACTACACCCTTACTCATTACAACGCCTGGACCACTTACTGCACACTTACTCCTTACTCCGCCTGGACAACTTCCTGCACTCTTACTCCTTACTCCGCCTGGACAACTTACTGCCCTCTTACTCTGCTTGGACTACTCACTACACCCTTACTTATTACTCCGCCTGGACCACTTACTGCCCTCTTACTTCGCCTGTTCTACTTCCTGCCCTCTTACTCCGCCTGGACTACTTCCTGCACTCTTACTCCTTACTCCGGCTGGACAACTTACAGCCCTCTTACTTGCCTGGACTACTTCCTGCCTTCATACTTCGCCTGAACAACTTACGGCCCTCTTACTTCGCCTGGACTACTTCCTGCCTTCATACTTCGCCTGGACAAATTACTGCACACTTATTCCTAACTACGCCTGGACCACCTACTGCCCTCTTACTTCGCCTGGACTACTTCCTGCCCTCTTTCTCCGCCTGGACACTTACTGCACACTTACTCCTTACTCCGCCTGGACAACTTACTGCCCTCTTACTCTGCCTGGACAACTCACTACACCCCTTACTCATTACTCCGCCTGGACCACTTACTGCCCTCTTACTTCGCCTGTTCGACTTCCTGCCCTCTTACTCCGGCTGGACTACTTCCTGCACTCTTACTCCTTACTCCGGCTGGACAACTTACAGTCCTCTTACTTCGCCTGGACTACTTCCTGCCTTTATACTTCGCCTGGACAACTTACTGCACACTTATTCCTAACTCCGCCAGGACCACCTACTGCCCTCTTACTTCGCCTGGACTACTTCCTGCTTCTTACTCCTTACTCCGCCTGGACAATTTACGGCCCTTTTACTTCGCCTGGACTACTTCCTACCTTCATACTTTGCCTGGACAAATTACTGCACACTTATTCCTAACTACGCCTGGACCACCTACTGCCCTCTTACTTTGCATGGACTACTTCCTGCCCTCTTTCTCCGCCTGGATACTTACTGCACACTTATTCCTAAATCCGCCTGGACCACTTACTGCACACTTACTCCTTACTCCGCCTGGACTACTCACTGCACTCTTACTCCTTACTCCGCCTGGACCACTTACTGCACACTTACTCCTTACTCCGCCTGGACTACTCACTGCACTCTTACTCCTTACTCCGCCTTGACCAATTACTCCCCTCTTACTCCTTACTCAGCCTTGACTACTTCCTGCCCTCTAATTACTTACTCCGCCTGGACCAATTACTCCCCACTTACTCCTTACTCCACCTGGACTACTCACTGCACTCTTATTCCTTACTCCGCCTGGACCACTTACTGCACATTTACTCCTTACTCCGCCTGGACTACTCACTGCACTCTTACTCCTTACTCCGCCTGGGCCATTTACTGCACACTTACTCCTTATTCCGCCCTGAGTTACTAACAGCACTTTTACCCTTTACTCCGCCTTGACTTCTTACTGCCCTCATACTCCGCCTGTACTACTCGATGCACTCTTACTCCTATCTTCGCCTGAACTGCCTTTTACACTCTAACTCCTTACTCCGCCTGGACTACTTAATGCCCACTTACTTCGCCTGGACTACTTCCTGCCCTTTTACTCCGTCTGGACACCTACTGCACACTTACGCCTTTCTCCGCCTGGACATCTTACTGCCCTCTTACTCTGCTTGGACTACTTCCTGCCCTTTTATTCCTTACCACGCCTGGACAACTTACTGCCCACTCACTTCGCCTGGACTACTTCCTGCCCTCTTACTTCGTCTGGACACTTACTGCACACTTACGCCTTTCTACGCCTGGACATCTTACTACCCTCTTACTCTGCTTGGACTACTCAATACACTCTTACTCATTACTCCGCCTGGACTACTTACTGCCCTCTTACTTCGCCTGGACTACTCCTGCCTTCTTACTTCGCCTTGACAACTTACTGCACTCTTATTACTTACTCCGCCTGGACAACTTACTCCCCTCTTACTCCGCCTGTACTACCTTCTCCACTCTTACTCCTTACTCCGCCTGGACAACTTACAGCCCTCTTACTTCGCCTGGACTACTTCCTGACTTCATATTTCGCCTGGAAAACTTATTGCACACTTATTCCTAACTCCACCTAGACCGCCTACTGCCTTCTTCCATCGCCTGGACTAATTCCTGCCCTCCTACTCCTTACTCCGCCTGGACAACTCACTGCACTTTTACTCCTTACTCCGCCTGGACTACTTCCTGCCCTCTTACTCCGCCTGGACTACTTACTGCCCTCTGACTTCGCCTGGACTACTCCTGCCTAATTACTCCGCCTGGAAAACTTACTGCCCTCTTACTCCGCCTGTACTACCTTCTCCACTCTTACTCCTTACTCCGCCTGGACAACTTACAGCCCTCTTACTTCGCCTTGACTACTTCCTGACTTCATATTTCGCCTAGACAACTTATTGCACACTTATTCCTAACTCCACCTAGACCGCCTACTGCCTTCTTCCATCGCCTGGAATAATTCCTGCCCTCCTACTCCTTACTCCGCCTGGACAACTCACTGCACTCTTACTCCTTACTCCGCCTGGACTACTTCCTGCCCTCTTACTCCGCCTGGACAACTTACTGCCCTCTTACTCCGCCTGGACTACTTCCTGCATTTTTCCTACGCCTGGACAACTTACTGCCCTCTTACTGCGCCCGGACTACTTATTGCCCTCTTACTCCGCCTGGACTACTTCCAGCCCTTTTGTTCCTTACTCCGCCTGGACAACTTACTGCCCACTTACTACGCCTGGACTACTTCCTGCCCTCTTACTCTGCCTGGATACTTACTACACACATACTCCTTACTCCGCCTCGACCACTCACTGTACTCTTACACGTTACTTCGCCTGGACCACTTACTGCACACTTACTCCTTGCTCCGCCTGGAATACTCACTGCACTCTTACTCCTTACTCCGCCTGGACTACTTCCTGCCCTCTTACTCCGCCTGTACAAATTACTGCCCTCTTACTCCGCCTGGACTACTTCCTGCCTTCTTCCTTCGCCTGGACAACTTACTGCACTCTTATTCCTAACTCCGCCTGGACAACTTACTGCCCGCTTACTCCACCTGAACTACTTCCTGCCCTTTTATTCCTTACTCCGCATGGACAACTTACTGCCCACTTACTCCGCCTGGACTACTTCCTGCCCTCTTACTCCGCCTGTAAACTTACTGCACACTTATTCCTAACTCCGCCTGGACCACCTACTGACCTCTTACTCCGCCTGGACTACTTCCTGCCCTTTTATTCCTTACTCCGCCTGGACAACTAACTGCCCACTTACTCCGCCTGGTCAATTTCCTGCCCTCTTACTGCACGCTTACTCCTTACTCCGCCTGGACAACTTACTGCCCTCTTACTCTGCCTGGACTACTCACTACACTCTTACTAATTACTCCGCCTGGACCACTTACTGCCCTCTTACTTCGCCAGGACTATTTCCTGCCTTCTTACTTCGCCTGGACAACTTACTGCACTCTTAATAAATACTCCGCCTGGAAAACTTATTGCCCTCTTACTTCGCCTGGTCTATTTCCTGACTTCATACTTCGCCTGGACAACTTACTGTACACTTATTCCTAACTCCGTCTGGACCACCTACTGCCCTATTACTTCGCCTGGACTACTTCCTGCCCTCTTACTCCGCCTGGATACTTACTCTTTACTCCGCCTCGACCACTCACTGCACTCTTACACCTTACTTCGCCTGGACCACTTACTGCACACTTACTCCTTACTCCGCCTGGACCACTTACTGCACACTTACTCCTTACTTCGCATGTATTACTTACTGCACTCTTACTCCTTACTCCGCCTGAACTACTTACTGCCCTCTACTCCTTACACCCTCTGGACAATTTATCGCACTCTTTCTCCTTACTTCGCCTGGATCACTTACTGCACCCTTTTTACTTACTCCGTCTGGACTACTTACTGCATTTTTACTTCTTACTCCGCCTGGACTACTTACAGCACTCTAAACCATTACACCGCCTGGACTACTTACAGCACTCTCACCCATTACACCGCCTGGACAACTTACTGCCCTCTTACTCCGCCTGGTCTACTTCCTGCCCTCATACTCCTTACTCCGCCTGGACAACTTACTGCACACTTATTCTTAATTCCGCCTGGACCTGCTACGGCCTTCTTGCTTCGCCTGGACTACTAACTGCAATCATATTACTCACTCCACCTGGACCAATTACTGCACAGTTATTCCTAACTTCGCCTGGACTACTTACTTCACACTTACTCCTTACTCCGCCTGGACTACTCACTGCACTCGTACTCCTTACTCCGCCTGGACCACTTACTGTACACTCACTCCTTACTCCGCCTGATTACTTACCGCACTCTTGCTTCTTACTCCGCCTGGACTACTTACTGTACTCATACTCCTCACACACCATGGAATATTAACAGGAAATTCACCCTTTACTCCGCCTGGACTACTTTCTGCCCTCTACTACGCCTGTACTACTTACTGCACTCCTACTCTTTACTCCGCCTGAACTCCTTATTACACTCTTACTCCTTACTTCGCCTGGATTACTTACTGCCTTCTTGCTTCGCCTGGACTACTTCCTTCCCTCTCACTCCGCCTGGACTACTTACTGCACACTTATTCCTAACTCCGCCTGGACCACTTACTGCACACTTACTCCTTACTCCGCCTGGATTACTTACTGCCCTTTTACTCCGCCCGGACTATTTATTGCCCTCTTACTCCGCCTGGACTACTTCCTGCCCTATTATTCCTTACTCCGCCTGGACAAATTACTGCCCACTTACTCCGCCTGGACTACTTCCTGCCCTCTTACTCCGCCTGGACACTTACTGCACCCTTACTCCTTACTCCGCCTGGACAACTTACTGCCCTCTTACTCTGCCTGGACTATTCACTACACTCTTGCTCATTACTCCGCCTGGACCACTTACTGCCCTCTTACTTTGCCTGGACTATTTCCTGCCTTCTTACTTCGCCTGGACTATTTCCTGTTTTCTCAGTTCGCCTTGACATCTTACTGCACTCTTATTATTTACTTAGCCTGGACAACTTACTGCCCTCTTACTCCGCCTGGACTACTTCCTGCACTCTTACTCCTTACTCCACCTGGACAACTTACAGCCCTCTTACTTCGCCTGGACTACTTCCTGCCTTCATACTTCGCCTGGACAACTTAGTGCACACTTATTCCCAACTCCGCCTGGACCACCTACTGCCCTCTTACTTAGCCTGGACTATTTCCTGCCTTCTTACTTCGCCTGGACAACTCACTGCACTCTTATTACTTACTCCGCCTGGACAACTTACAATTACTGCACACTTACTCCTTACACCGCATGGACTACCTACTGACTCACACTCTTCACTCAACCTGGACTACTAACAGCACTTTTACTCTTTACTCCACCTGGACTTCTTACTGCCCTCTTACTCCGCCTGTACTACTCGATGCACTCTTACTCCTTACTTCGCCTGACCTTTCTTTTACACTCTAACTCTTTTCACGCTTGGACTACTTACCGCCCTCATTCTCTGCTTGGACTACTCACTACACTCTTACTCATTACTCCGCCTGGACCACTTACTGCCCTCTTACTTCGCCTCGACAACTTACTGCACTCTTATTACTTACTCCGCCTGGACAAATTACTGCCTTCTTACTTCGCCTGGACTACTTTCTGCCTTCATACTTAGCCTGGACAAATTATTGCACACTTATTCCTATCTCCGCCTGGACCACCTACTGCCCTCTTACTTCGCCTGGACTACTTCCTGCCCTCTTACTCCGCCCGGACTACTTATTGCCCTCTTACTCCGCCTGGACTACTTTCTGCCCTTTTATTCCTTACTCCGCCTGGACAACTTACTGCCAAACTTTCTTCGCCTGGACTACTTACTGCCCTCTTACTCCGCCTGGACACTTAATGCACACTTACTCCTTACTCCGCCTGGACAACTTACTGCCCTCTTACTCTGCCTGGACAACTCACTACACCCTTACTCATTACTCAGCCTGGACCACTTACTGCCCTCTTACTTCGCCTGTTCTACTTCCTGCCCTCTTACTGCACCTGGATTACTTCCTGCACTCTTACTCCTTACTCCGGCTGGACAACTTACAGCCCACTTACCCCGCCTGGAATACTTCCTGCCTTCATACTTCGCCTGGACAACTTACTGCAAACTTATTCCTAACTCCGCCTGGACCACCTACTGCCCTCTTACTTCGCCTGGACTACTTCCTGCCCTCTTACTCTTTACTCCGCCTGGACAACTCACGGTCCTCTTACTTCGCCTGGACAACTTACTGCAAACTTATTCCTAACTACACCTGGACCACCTACTGCACTCTACTTCGCCTGGACTACTTCCTGCCCTCTTTCTCCGCCTGGATACTTACTGCACACTTATTCCTAACTCCGCCTGGACCACTTACTCCACACTTACTCCTTACTCCGCCTGGACTACTCACTGCACTCTTACTCCTTACTCCGCCTGGACCACTTACTGCACACTTACTCCTTACTCCGCCTGGACTACTCACTGCACTCTTACTCCTTACTCCGCCTGGACCAATTACTACACATTTACTCCTTACACCGCCTGGACTACCTACTGACTCACACTCTTCACTCAACCTGGACTACTAACAGCACTTTTACCATTTACTCCGCCTGGACTTCTTACTGCCCTCTTACTCCCCCTGTACTACTCGATGCACTCTTACTCCTTACTTCGCCTGACCTTCCTTTTACACTCTAATTCTTTACTCCGCTTGGACGACTTACTGTCCTCTCTGTCTGCTTGGACTACTCACTACACTCTTACTCCTTACTTTGCCTGGACTACTTACTGCCCTCTTACTCCTTACTCTGCCTAAACGACTTACTGCACTCTTACTACCTACTACGCCTGGACTACTTCCCGCCCTCTTACTCATTTCTCCGCCTGAATTTCTTCCTGCCATCTTACTTTTTGCCTGCACTTATTACTGCCCTATTACTCCGCCTTGATTACTCACCGCACTCTTACTACTTACTCCGCCTGAACACTTACTGCACACTTGCTCCTTACTCCGTCTGAAATACTTACTGCACTCTTACTCCTTAATCCGTCTGGATATCTACCGTATTTTATTCCTTACTCCGCCTAGACCCCTTACGGAACACTTACTGCTTACTTCGCCTGGACTACTCACTGCACTCTTACTTCCTACTCCGTATTGACTACTCACTGCCTTCTTTCTCCGCCTGGAATACCTTCAGCCCTCTTTCTCCTTACTCCATCTGGACTACTTACTGCACTCCACTCCTTACTCCCTCTGGACAACCTATCGAACTCTTTCTCATTACTTCGCCAGGAGCACTTACTGCACTCACACTCCTTATTCCGCCTGGACTAGTTACTGCATTTTTACTTTTTTCTTCGCCTGGAAGACTTACAGAACTCTTACCTTTTACTCCGCCTGGACTACTTACTTCCCTCCTACTACGCCTGGACTACTGCCTGCCCTCTTACTACGCCTGGACTACTGCCTGCCCTCTTACTCCTAACTGCTGCCCTTTAACTCCGCATGTGTTAATAACTGCACTCTCACTCCTCACACCGCCCGGATACTTAATGCACACTTACTCCTTACTCCGCCTGGACTACTTACTGCACTCTTACTCATTACTCCGACTGGACTTTCTACAGTACTTTTACTTCTTACTCCTACTGGACTATTGACCGCACTCCGCCTGGATTTCTCTCTGCCATCTTACTTTTTGCCTGGACTTATTACTGCCCTCTTACTCCGCCTGGACTACTCACTGCACTCTTACTCCTTACTCCGCCTGAACACTTACGAAACACTTTCTCCTTACTTCGCCTGGACTACTCACTGCACTCTTACTTCCTACTCCGTATGTACTACTTACTGCCTTCTTTCTCCGCCTGGACTACCTTCAGCCCTTTTACTCTTTACTCCGTCTGGACTACTTACTGCACTCCACTCCTTACTCCGTCTGGACGACCTATCGCACTCTTTCTCATTACTTCGCCTGGAGCACTTACTGCACTCACACTCCTTATTCCACCCGGACTACTTACTGCAATTTTACTTTTTTCTTCGCCTAGAATACTTACATAACTCTTACCTTTTCCTCCGCCTGGACTACTTACGTCCCTCTTACTACGCCTGGACTACTGCCTGCCCTCTTACTCCTAACTCCTGCCCTTTAACTCCGCATGTGTTAATAACTGCACTCTCACTCCTTACACCGCCCGGATACTTAATGCACACTTACACCTTACTCCGCCTGGACTACTTACTGCACTCTTACTCATTACTCCGACTGGATTTTCTACAGTACTTTTACTCCTTACTCCTACTGGACTATTGACCGCACTCTAACTCCTACTCGGCCTGCACCACTTACTGCACACTTACTCCTTACATCGCCCGAACTACTTACTGCACTCATTCTCCTCACTCACCCTGGACTACTAACAGAAATTTTAGCCTTTACTCCGCCTGGACTACTTACTGCCCTCTTACTCCGCCTGTACTATATACTGCACCCTTACTCCTTACACCGCCTGGACAACTTATTACACTCTTACTCCTTACTCCGCCTGGACTACTTACTGCCCTCTTATTTCACCTGTACTACTCACTACACTCCTACTCCTTACTCCGCCTCGACAACTTCCTGCCCTCTTATTCCTTTGTTAACCTGGACTACTTGCTGCCCTCTTACTTCGTCTGTACTACTTCCTGCCCTCTTACTCCTTACTCCGCATGGACCACTTTCTGCCCTCTTATTCCTCAGTCAACCTGAACTATTTACTGCCCCCCAACTTCGTCTGTACTACTTTCTGCCCTCTTACTCCTTACTCCGTCTGGACAAATTACTGCCCTCTTACTCCGCCTACACTACCTCCTGCCTTATTACTCCTTACTCCGCCTGGATTACTTACTCCTCTTTTACTTCGCCTGGACGACTTTCTGCCCTCTTTCTCCTTACTCTGTCAGGACTACTTACTTCACTCTAATCCTTACTCCGTCTGGACTACTTATTGCACCCTCAATCCTTACTCCGCCTGGACTACTTACTGCACTCCTTCTCATCACTCACCTTGGACTACAAACAGCACTTTTACCCTCACTCCGCCTGGACTACTTACTGCCCTATTACTCCGCCTGGACCACTCATTGCCATCTTACTTCTTACTCCGCGTGAACGACTTACTGCATTTTACCACTAACTTCGCTTTATCATTTATTTTACTTCTTACACCGCCTGGACTGCTTACAACACTCTTACCTTTACTCCACCTGGACTACTTACTTCCTTCTTATTCCGCCTGGACTACTTACTGCCCTCACACTTCGGATGGGTTACTTCCAGCCCATTTATTCATTACTTCGCATCGACTACTCACTGCACTTTTACTCCTCACTGCGCCTGGACGACTCATGGCACACTTACTCCTTACACCGCCTAGACCACTTACTGCACATTTGCTTCTTACTCCGCCTGGACTACTTACTGCACTCTTACTACTCACACCGATTGGACTATCTACCATACGTTTACTCATTACTCCGCCTGGACTACTCATTTGCACACTTACACCTTACTCCGCTTTAATCACTTACGGAATACGAACTCCTTACTCTGCCTGGACTACTCACGGCACTTTTACTCCTTACTCTGCCTGGACTACTCACGGCACTTTTACTCCTTACTCCGCCTGGACTACTTTCTTCACTCTTACTTCCTACTCCGCCTAGACTACTTACTGCCTTCTTACTCCGCCTGGACTACCTTCAGCCCTCTTACACTTTACTCCGCCTGGACGACTTATCGCACTCTTTCTCCTTACTCAGCCTGGACCACTTACTGCACTTTTACTCCTTACTCCACCTGGACTATTTACTGCCCTCTTACTCATTACTCTGCCTAAACGACTTGCTGCACTCTTACTTCTGTAGGCGCCATCCCGACCAGAGAGCCACAGATAAACAGATTATAAACGCACAGAATATAGAATCCGAGCTCCCCAGTAGAAGGAATACCCGGAAGACGACGGTACTCTCTGTTATATTTGTTGTTCACTATTATGATTTTGTTCTAATAAATGCTACTAAATTATTTCATTGGATCCTCTCTTTCTTTTTCCCAGTAAGAAACGCCTACGGAAGCCAACAGAAATTCAGAAGTGGGATAGTCCTGAAGAAAATTGAAGATTCACTGGAATAATTTGGAAACGAGAAGGACGTGGCGCGGTGACCGATCAACGTAAGAGGAGTTGCATGGTATGTACGAAATTTAATTACCTATTCCTAAAAGTATTATTACAAGTCACCTCGGTAAAATATTATTGCAAAATCATCTCGATAAGAAAGTATTTTAAAGTAAGCATTTTAAAGTAAAGTGAAGTATTTTAAAGTAAGCATTTTAAAGTAAAGCGAAGTATTTTAAAGTGAAGTATTTTAAAGAAAGTATTTTAAAGTAAAGTGAAGTATTTTAAAGTAAGCATTTTAAAGTAAAGTGAAGTATTTTAAAGTGAAGTATTTTAAAGAAAGTATTTTTAAAGAAAGCATTTTAAAGTAAAGTGAAGTATTCTAAAGAAAGTATTTTTAAAGTAAATTGAAGAAACAAATAAAAAGTATTATCGCAAAGTATCGCGGTAAAAAGAAAAAAAAAAGTATTGTCTCAAAATTACCAAAGAAAAGTTGATTTCGTTTAAAGAAATAATTGAAACAGTACGTATCTGGTTTAGTCAGTTTTATTTGTTTATTTAAAAAAAAAAAACTTTGCCTTGTTTATTTTTCCTTTTGAAAAACATGACTTACTTAGCGAAAGTAAGGAAATGCGATTTGAGCAAGTTGGCGTATGAACTCGGCGAGGTAGTACCGCCAGAGAGCAGGATCGTCGACTTAAAACGCCTTATCCTGAATAGTCAATCTTACGAAGAAGAATTCGCAAAGCAACTGTTGGAGACTCTGATCGAGGAACGGGAACAAACAGAACGAGCAGAACGGGAGCGAATGGAACAAACAGCACAAACAGAGCAAGCAGAACGTATAGAACGGGAACGAAAAGAACAAATGGTAATGGAATTCGAGCTTGAGAAGCTGCGCATCCAGACTACACGCGGAAACAACGATACGTCTCGAAGTACCAGCAATGACGCACATTACGAGATACGTAAACTGATGCCCAAGTACGAGTCGAAGGACAATGATTTGAGTTTTTACCTAATTCTTTTCGAAAGACAGGCAAAGCGACTAGGATTGGATGAAGACCAATGGGCGTTCAGCCTCCTAGGATTGCTACCTTACGAAATGACTCAATTAATCGCTCGGGAGACAGAAGAACAAAGCGGCGATTATAGGTTCGTGAAAAGGTTGCTCCTAAAACGGTACAAGTTGAGCCCCGAACAATTCAGACAAAAATTCGAGAAGCACGAGAGATCTCAAAAGGGTTCCTGGAGAGACTTCGCTTTCGAATTGCGAGGATATTTCAACGAATGGATCGAAGGAATGAACGTGGAAAATTTCGATGCCCTAAAGGATTTGTCCGTCACTAACCAGCTAAAGAAAAAAGTTCCAAATGTGCTGCGTAATCATCTCATTGACGATTGGACCAAGTTAAACAACCCAGATGAGTTGGCGGATAAACTGGACGAGTACGAAAATGTTCGCACCGAGATGGGACCTCCGCATTGGAATGCGAAACACCTCATACCACCGTCGTTTCAGCAGAAATCTGCGAGATTCCCCAACCAAAGCGAAGTTAAAGAGACTAAACAAGGAACGAATGTTTCGGGTCAAGACGCTGCAAGGAACGAAATCAGTGAAACGTACCCTAACACCTTGAGGAGAATGGTCAACCGTACGATCAGAAACGACAAGGGAGAACCGAAGTGCTTCAACTGCAATCAGTTTGGACACATTGCCAGAGACTGCCCAGCACCCAGGACTACGTTGACATGCCGAGGATGCGGTCAAACGGGACACAAGGAAAGGAATTGCACAAGACCCAAAGAAGGACTAAAAGTAGCCAACCTGGAAGTCGAAGGACTGGAGACTGTCCCGCCAGATGTATATTTGAAGGATGTCAAGATCGACAACAAGGAAACCGTGAAGGCAATGATAGACACCGGGAGCAGCAGTTGTCTAATGAGAGAATCGGTCGCAAGGAGGATCAGCGTCGACATCGAACCAGACTCGACTAGTCTGTACGGCATCGGTAACCAGACTGCACCAGCTGCCAGGACCGTTGGGAAGACGACAGTCGACCTGGAGATTGATGGCATCGTCGGAAGGGAAATCACTGTATTCATTGTCAACGATGATGCCCAACCCTATGACATATTAATTGGAAGAACATGGACAGATCTGCCCTACGTATCCTTCGCCAGAATTGGTAAAAACTTGCATATTGGCTATTCATCCGAATTTCCGTTTGCTAATCTGCAAGAAGAAATCAAGTCGCGTCGCATCGAACTGAGAGCAACCGAAACTGTTCAGTTGGAGAGCGACTCCATTAACTTTACAAGTGCAATCACAGACGAGGTAAAGGATGGATATGTATTGTTCACAGGAGTAGATGACGCCTGTGTCGATTCCCTATTGGAAGTGGTCGATGGAAAGACGACCGTACCCATCATCTCAGCTGGCAAGGGAAAGTTGAGAGTAAGGAAGAACCAATGTGTAGGGCGGGTTGAACTACTGAACCTTGATGATATTGTTGTTAACCTGGACGTCGCAGAGGATTCGTTTCAGACTAAAAATGAAGAGAAGAGGGAAGGACAAGACCAAATGAAACGTAAGCGCCCCATACTGCCTGAGGACATCAACGTCAATCATTCTCTGACTTCGAAAGAGAGACAAGAAATCCTAGATGTAGTAAACGAGTATAGAGACTGTTTCGCTCTTGGCATGGAGGAATTAGGGTGCACCGATGTCACCAAGATGGACATTAAGGAGGTTGATGGAAGCAAGCCAGTCTGTCTGAGACCGTATAAGACGACTGCAAGTGAACGCGAAGCAATCAGGGAGATTGTCAGAGAGTGGAAGGACAATGGAATAGTCACGGAAACTAGATCACCCTACGCTAGTCCCGTCCTACTTGTGAGGAAGAAAACTGGAGATCATCGTCTGGTGGTAGATTATAGGAGACTCAACATTCAAACAGTTAAGGACAAGTTCCCATTACCAAGGATAGACGACCTTCTGGAAGGCCTAAGGAATGCGAAATTCTTCACCACTCTGGATCTGGCGCATGGATATCTGCAGATACCACTGACCGATAAGGCAAAATTAAAGACAGCATTCATCACCCCAGATGATACAGGTCAATTCGAAAGGATGATTTTTGGACTCGCCAACGCACCAGCTGAATTCCAAAGACTGATGCACACTGTCCTAGGTCCGCTGCTGAACAAGAAGGCATTCTGCTATCTCGACGACGTGATTATCCCGGCAAAGGATTGGCGGGAGATGATCGAAAGGTTGAGGGAAGTCCTCGAAAGAATAAGATCAGCGAAGTTGACACTGAAACCCTCCAAATGTGAGTTCGGAAGGAGGGAAGTTGAGTTCTTAGGGTATGTCATCAGTACAGGCGGACTTAAGCCAGGCCCAAGAAAGATCAAGGCGATAGAAGAATTTCCAGAACCCAAGAATGTCCACGACATACGACGCTTTCTGGGACTGACGAACTTCTTCAGACGATTTGTAAAGGACTTCGCGAGGAAAGCAGAACCGCTAAGCAGACTTACGAAGAAAGGTTCACAATTTGAATGGAAGGAAGAACAGCGAAGGTCATTTGGAGGACTACGAAAGGATCTGGTCGAATATCCGGTACTAGCTCATTACAACCCTGAACTCAAGACAGAAGTACATTGCGATGCGAGTGCTGAGGGTTTAGCAGGAATGGTGCTACAGATGGACGAAGACTGCAAATGGCGCTTGGTCTACTGTGTGAGCAAGAAGACAACAGAGGCCGAGAAGATGTACCACTCAAGCAAATTGGAGCTGATGGCGATAGTGTGGACCTTGGATCGACTACGTCAGTTCCTCGTAGGAATCAAGTTTACAGTGGTTACAGATTGCCAAGCACTGGTCTACATGAACGCGAAGAAGACTACAAATCCTCAGATAGCGCGATGGTACAATCTGATTCAGGAATACGATTTCGAAATTCGACATAAACCAGGGGAGAAGATGGCCCACGTAGACGGAATGAGTAGAGCTCCAGTCGACGACCCTAGAGACACGATGGAGGAAATCGTGGAGAAAAACCTTGAAGTGTGCCTCACAATCACACTGGAAGAACAAATCTTGATGATTCAGCATTCCGACCCTGAATTGAGAGACCTGATCCAGATCTTTCGAAAGGACCCGTGTGATAGGACAGTAGGAGAAATTGTAGTGATGAGGCATGTACCCAAAATGACGGGTGAACCAACCAAGGCACAACCCAAATATCGAGGACCTTTGATAATTACCGAGGTTCTGCCAAGCGACACGTATAGAGTGACTCAGTTAAGCGAAAGATCCAGTGGACGGTTCTACACGACAACGGCCCATATCAGTCAACTAAAGTCTTGGCACAGTGAAGAAGATGACTCAGCTACAGAAGAAAGTCCGGACGAGGAGCCAGAAGTAGAAGATACCCCCCGACGCAACCCACGACGTTCCTGCAACGCAAGGTTCAATCGAGGACGATTGAAATCCAGGAATGGCCGAATGTAGGCGCCATCCCGACCAGAGAGCCACAGATAAACAGATTATAAACGCACAGAATATAGAATCCGAGCTCCCCAGTAGAAGGAATACCCGGAAGACGACGGTACTCTCTGTTATATTTGTTGTTCACTATTATGATTTTGTTCTAATAAATGCTACTAAATTATTTCATTGGATCCTCTCTTTCTTTTTCCCAGTAAGAAACGCCTACGGAAGCCAACACTACCTACTCCGCCTGGACTACTTACTGCATTTTAACTTCTTACTCCGCCTGGATTTCTCCCTGCCATCTTACTTTTTGCCTGGAATTATCACTGCCCTTTTACTCCGCCTGGATTACTTCCCTCCCTCTTACTCCTTTCTCCGCCTGAATTTCTCCCTGCCATCTTACTTTTTCCCTGGACTTATTACTGCCCTCTTACTCCGTCTGGACTACTCACTGCACTCTTACTCCTTACTCCGACTGAACACTTACTGCACACTTGCTTCTTACTTCGTCCGAAATACTTACTGCTTTCTTACTCCTAAATCCGACCGGACTAACTACCGTATTTTATTTCTTACTCCGCCTGGACCGCTTACGGAACACTTACTCCTTACTTCGCCTGGACTACTCACTGCACTCTCACTTCCTATTCCGCATGGACTACTTACTGCCTTTTTTTTCCCCTGGACTACCTTCAGCCCTCTTACTCCTCACCACGTCTGGACTACTTACTGCACTCCACTCCTTACTCCGTCAGGACGAGCTATCGTAATATTTCTCATTACTTCGCCTGAACCACTTACTGCACTCTTACTCCTTACTGCACCAGGGCTACTTACGGCACTCTTACTCCTTACTCAGCCTGGACTACTCACTACACAATTATCCTTACTCCGCCTGGGCTACTTACTGCAGTCTTACTCCTTACTCCGACTGGACTATCTACCGTACTTTTACTCCTTACTCCGACTGGACTATCTACCGTACTTTTACTCCTTACTCCGCCTGGACTACTTACTGCACACTTACTCCTTACTCCGCTTGGATCACTTACGGCAAACATACTCCTTACTCTGCTTACTACTCACTAAAATCTTATTCCTTACTCCAACTGGACCACTAACTGCACAATTACTTCTTATTCCGCCTGGACTACTAACTGCACTTTTATTCCTTACTCCGCCTGGACCACTTAATGCACACTTGCTCTTTACTCCGCATGGACACTTACTTCACACTTACTCCTTACTCCGCCTGGACTTCTTACTGCACTCTTACTCCTTACTCCGATTGGACTTTCTACCGTACTTTTAATACTTTTTCCGCCTGGACTACTTACTGCACTTTTACTACATACACCGCTTTGACTACTTACAGCCCTCTTAATCCTTACTCCGCCTGGACTACTTACTGCACACTTGCTCCTTATTCCGCTTGGATCTCTCACGGCATACTTACTCCTTACTCTGCCTAGCCTACTCACTGCACTCTTATTCCTTATTCCAAATGGACCACTTACTGCACACTTACTCCTTATTCCGCCTGGACTACTCACTGAATTTTTACTCCTAACTCTGCCTGAACTACTCACGGTACACTTACTCTCCTTACTCAGCCTGGACCACTTACTGCACACTTGCTCCTTACTCCGCATGGACTACTTATTGCACTCTTACTACTTACTCCGACTAGGCTAATTACAACACTCTTTCTCTTAACTCCGCCTGGACTACTTACTGCCTTCTTGCTCCTTACTCCGCCTGGACTCCATCATGCCCTCTTACTCATTACTGCGCCTGGACTACTTATTGCGCTCTTACTTCGCCTGGATTATTTCCTGCCCACTTACTCCTTACTCCGCCTGGACTACTCACTGCTCTCTTACTCCTTACTCCGCTTGGAACACTTACGGCATACTTACTCCTTACTCTGCCTGTACTACTCTCTGCATTATTACTACGTACTCCGCCTGGACTACTCACTATACTCTATCTCCTTACTCCGCCTGGACACTTACTGCACACTTGCTCCTTACTCCGTCTCTACTATTTACTGCACACTTACTCCTTACTCCGCCTTGACTACTCACTGCACTCTTACTTCTTACTCCGCCTGGACTACTCACTGCTCTCTTTCTCTTATTCCGCCTGGACCACTTACTGCACACTTGCTCCTTACTCCGCCAGGACTACTTACTGCAGTCTTACTCCTTACTCCGACTGGACTATCTACCGTACCTTTACTTCTTACTCCGCCTGGACTAATTACTGCACACTTACTCCTTATTCCGCTTGGATCTCTCACGGCATACTTACTCCTTACTCTGCCTGGACTACTCACTGCACTCTTATTCCTTATTCCAAATAGACCACTTACTGCACACTTACTCCTTATTCCGTCTGGATTACTCACTGAATTTTTATTCCTAACTCTGCCTGAACTACTCACGGTACACTTACTCTCTTTACTCAGCCTGGACCACTTACTGCACACTTGCTCCTTACTCCGCATGGACTACTTATTGCACTCTCACTACTTACGCCGACTAGACTACTTACAACACTCTTTCCCTTTACTCCGCCTGGACTACTTACTGCCCTCTTGCTCCTTACTCCGCCTGGACTCCTTCAAGCCCTCTTACTCATTACTGCGCCTGGGCTACTTATTGCGCTCTTACTTCGCCTGGATTATTTCCTGCCCACTTACTCCTTACTCCTCCTGGACTACTCACTGCTCTCTTACTCCTTACTCCGCTTGGAACACTTACGGCATACTTACTCCTTAATCTGCCTGTACTACTTACTGCATTCTTACTCCGTAATCCGCCTGGACTGCTCACTATACTCTTTCTCCTTACTCCGCCTGGACACTTACTGCACACTTGCTCCTTACTCCGTCTCTACTATTCACTGCACACTTACTCCTTACTCCGCCTTGTCTACTCACTGCACTCTTACTTCTTACTCCGCCTGGACTACTTACTGCCCTCTTGCTCCTTACTCCGCCTGGACTCCATCATGCCCTCTTACTCATTACTGCGCCTGGACTACTTATTGCGCTCTTACTTCGCCTGGATTATTTCCTGCCCACTTACTCCTTACTCCGCCTGGACTACTCACTGCTCTCTTACTCCTTACTCCGCTTGGAACACTTACGGCATACTTACTCCTTACTCTGCCTGTACTACTCTCTGCATTATTACTACGTACTCCGCCTGGACTACTCACTATACTCTATCTCCTTACTCCGCCTGGACACTTACTGCACACTTGCTCCTTACTCCGTCTCTACTATTTACTGCACACTTACTCCTTACTCCGCCTTGACTACTTACTGCACTCTTACTCCTTACTCCGCCTGGACTACTCATTACACAATTATCCTTACTCCGCCTGGACTACTTACTGCACACTTACTCCTTACTCCGCTTGGATCACTTAGGGCATACTTACTCCTTACTCTGCTTACTACTCACTGCACTCTTATTCCTTACTCCAATTGGACCATTTGCTGCACAATTACTTCTTACTCCGCCTGGACCACTTAATGCACACTTTCTCCTTAGTCCGCATGGACACTTACTTCACACTTACTCCTTACTCCGCCTGGACTTCTTACTGCACTCTTACTCCTTAATCCGATTGGACTTTCTACTGTACTTTTAATACTTTTTCCGCCTGGACTACTTACTTCACTTTTACTACATACACCGCTTGGACTACTTACAGCCCTCTTACTCCTTACTCCGCCTTGACTACCTACTGGCCTCTGACTCCGCCTGGACTACTCACTGCTCTCTTTCTCTTACTCCGCCTGGACCACTTTCTGCACACTTGCTCCTTACTCCGCCAGGACTTCTTACTGCAGTCTTACTCCTTACTCCGACTGGACTATCTACCGTACCTTTACTTCTTACTCCGCCTGGACTACTTACTGCACACTTACTCCTTATTCCGCTTGGATCTCTCTCGGCATACTTACTCCTTACTCTGCCTGGACTACTCACTGCCCTCTTAATCCTTATTCCAAATGGACCACTTACTGCACACTTACTCTTTAATCCGCCTGGACTATTCACTGCACTTTTAATACTTACTCTGTCTAGACCAATTACTGCACACGTACTCCTTACCCTGCCTGGTCTACTTACTGTACTCTACTTTTTACTTCGTCTAGACCACTTACTGCACTCTTACACCTCACACCGTCTGGAGTACTAACTGGACTCTTACTTCTTACTCCGCCTGGACTATTTACTGCACTCATACTTCGCCTGGACTATTTACTGCACTCTTACTCCTTACTCCGCCTTGACTACTCATTGCTCTCTTACTCCTTACACCGCCTGGACACTTACTGCAAACTTACTCCTTACTCTGCCTGGACTACTTACTGCACTCTTACTCCTTACACCGTCTGGACTTTCCACCGTTCTTTTACTCCTTTCTCCGCCTGGACTAATTAATGCACACTTACTCCTTACTCCGCTTGGAATACTTAGGGCATACTTACTCCTTACTCTGCCTGGACTACTCACTGCATTCTTACTCCTTACTCCGCCTGGACCACTTACTGCACAATTACTCCTTACACCGCCTGGACTACTCACTGCACTCTTACTTCTTACTTTGCCCGGAAACTTCCTGCCACTTACTCTTTACTTCGCCTGGACTACTTACTGCCCTCTTACTCCGCCTGGACTACTCACTATACTCTTTCTCCTTACTCCTACTGGACACTTACTGCACACTTGCTTCTTTCTCCATCTGTACTACTCACTACAATAAGTTGGGTATTGTATATAGTTATGAGAGTATATAGGTTTGTTGTAGTCATCTGTTTGATAATTATTTTCTAGTCTAGTTTTATGAATATCAAGGAACGGTAAAGTTTATTGTATTTTCTCTCAAGTTTAAAATCAATATCTGAGTATAAGGATTTAAGCTTCAATAAGATATTCTATATTTCTATTGTTTCGCAAATACAGAAACATCAACTCCGTATCGGTTCCATTTTTGGATAACAAGAGGAAAATGCTGTGTGATTAACCTATCTACAACATAATACACTGTCAATACTTGTCTACATAATAAATAAAGTAACTTACCCTCGAAGATTTATATTTGATTAGTATAGTTAATACAGAGGATTATATTTCTGAAAATGATAAAAATAAAACCTAGAATAATGTTTGACACAAAACTGATAAAACTTCAAACTTCCTTGGTCCATTTAGAATCATATTTCAAAGAATTTTAATTCTTATCACCATAAAAATATTTCAAGGTGTATCAAAATTTTAAAAATTCCAGCCTTGATCTAATTCTACACTTGCAAACCTTTATATGTTTCTGAACAATTTTTCAACACCATTTATTTATACTTTGGTCTATGAAATGTAACTTAAATATGATAAATCATCCAAATATTTGAAACAAATAACACTTATTGACAAAACATAGAGTTTCACTTTTCTAATCACAATTATATATAATAAACACTAATATAGGCTAGCTGTTGAAAATTGGTAGCAAATTGTAGAATATGCATTAATAAATATTACTAATATCGAATTACACTACAAACCTTTCCTATCATCCCAAAATCAATTCCTCTCTTTATCAAAAATTCTACTTCTGCTAAAATCATAATTTAAATTGTCTACATCCCGTCGTTGACAGCAGGCTAGGCCCCGTGTTCTAAGACATGAATTATGGTTTATTGTTATCATTAGACCCCCTCCCCTTTCCAACTTAGCCAACTGAACATAAATAAAACAAAATACACTCATGCCCCTTCTAAATAATTAACTCCTCATTCCCTCCTTTTAAATAACTCCCTGCCCCCCTTTCAACTAAATATCTCCCCATATTAACCGCTGCCCCATCATATTTAAATATCCCCCTCCTATTTAAATATCCCCCTCTTATCTAAATATCCCGCCCCCCACCTATCTAAATATCCCACTCCCCCCTCCTGTCTAAATATCCCCCTCCCCCTCCTATCTAAATATCCCCCTCCTATCTAAATATCCCCATCCCCCTCCTACCATAATATCGCCCTCCCCCTCCTATCTAAATATCCCCATCCCCCTCCTACCTTAATATCGCCCTCCCCCTCCTATCTAAAAATCCCCCTCTTATCTAAATATCCCGCCCCCCACCTATCTAAATATCCCACTCCCCCCTCCTGTCTAAATATCCCCCTCCCCCTCCTATCTAAATATCCCCCTCCCCCTCCTATCTAAATACCCCCATCCCCCTCCTACCTTAATATCCCCCTCCCCCTCCTATCTAAATACCCCCATCCCCCTCCTACCTTAATATCTCCCTCCCCCTCCTATCTAAATACCCCCATCCCCCTCCTACCTTAATATCGCCCTCCCCCTCCTATCTAAATATCCCCCCTCTCTATCTAAATATCCCGCCCCCCTCCTATCTAAATATCCCACTCCCCCCTCCTATCTAAATATCCCCCTCCCCCCCTCCTATCTAAATATCCCCCTCCCCTACTATCTAAATATTCCCCTCCCCCTCCTATCTTAATACCCCCTCCCCCTCCTATCTGACAACCCCCTCCTATCTAAATATCCCCCTCCCCCTCCTATCTAAATATCCCCTTCCCCCTCCTATCTAAATATCCCCTCCCCCTCCTATCTAAATATCCCCCTCCCTCTCCTATCTAAATACCCCTTCCCCCTCCTATCTAAATATGCCCCTCCCCCTCCTATCTAAATATCCCCCTCCCCCATAATCTAAATATTCCCCTCCTATCTAAATATCCCCTCCCCCTCCTATCTAAATACCCCTTCCCCCTCCTATCTAAATATCCCCCTCCTATCTAAATATCCCCTCCCCCTCCTATCTAAATATACCCCTCCCCCTCCTATCTAAATACCCCTCCCCCTCCTACCTAAATATCCCCCTCCCCCTCCTATCTAAATATCCCCCTCCCCCCCTCCTATCTGAGTATCCCCCTCCCCCTCCTATCTAAATATTCCACTCCCCCTCCTATCTAAATACCCCTCCCCCTCCTATCTAAATATCCCCCTCCCCCCTCCTATCTAAATATCCCCTCCCCCCTCCTATCTAAATATCCCCTCCCCCCTCCTATCTAAATATCCCCTCCCCCCTCCTATCTAAATATCCCCCCCCCAACCTGAATATGCCCTCCCCTCTATCTAAATATGCCCCCCCCCCCCTCCAACCTGATTATTCCCTCCCCCCTCCTATCTAAATATGCCCTCCCCTCTCCTACCTAAATATCCCCCTCCCCCTTCATACTAAATAACTCCTGTCCCCCCCAAATAAATAACCCCTCCGCCCCCTATTAACAAAATAACCCCACCTTCCCTTCCTAATTAATGACCCCACCACTCTCTCCTAACTAAATGAACCCACAGCGCCCCACTCCTAACAATATAACCTCTCTGCCCCTACATGACTAAATACACCTACGCCCCCCTCCTAACCATATATCCCACTACCGCTCCTATATGATTACCCAACCATCTACCCAACCAACCATCCTAAATGTCTACCCCAACTGCAACGTTCCTAACTAAATTCCAACACTGGGCTCCCTTCTAACTACCCCACTTCCCCAATTCTCTCAAACTACCTCCCAATTCCCCACTCCTGACTTCTTTTCCCAATTTCCCTTTCCACACTATTCATTCCATTCATTAATTTCCTATTGATTCTTTCTCCCTTCATCCCCCTATCTAACTGGCCCACAGCCTCTATTACTTATTTTCTTTGACTCTTTGTAACTAACAACTGTCGCCTCTTCTAAATAATTATACCCCACTCTCCCTTACACAACTATATAGTTCCTTCTCCCGATAAACTATTTAGCCCCAAATCCCCTCCAGAACAACAATCCATGTTGTATATTTTCTTGGCTAATTTCCCCAACTGTTTCTTTTATTTAAAACGCGCTTTAGTAACACTTGCTGCTTTTAAAATATATACTTAATAAATCTCTGAGTTTCTTTAAGCGTTCTCGATTTGAAAATAGCAATAATTTTTATAGCAAATAAACTTTGAAACAAATACCGCTCTTCGTTAGAAATTTTCCAGAATTCTTTATTTAGTTGTAGCCACTATGTAAATGAACATATATTTCTAATTTGTTTATATTAGCATATCATAGTTTAATGTTTTAAATACTCAATAACAAGGTGAAAATTCTCTAAATAATAAAGAAAATCAGAGTAAGAGCGTAGCCTTTTTTTCGGCAAACATTATTTTAGTCCAGATGTTTAATACAATTGTAAACTTTATATTTATCGTTTAGATTGGTTTAGTTTTATGAATGATTTGAAATTTAGGTCAGTCTTGAACTGGCATATTATAGATTTGTTTGGAATAAATAGTTGTTTATTTAAATTAAGATAAATTGTATTATCTAAATTTCACATCTATTTAATTTCAGCAAAGTTTGAAAAGTGGTGTTAAAAATTATACTCCGTGACGCTCTTTGTTTAAATTGGCAAAATCAACAAAAAAATCTCACTCTACCAAAATATAATTTAAATATAAAATACGAATTTAAATGGATGAAGCGCAAACATATTATCGGCACACATACCTCGTGATTTTTGTCATCTTTTTTCCTAAATAATCACTAGAATCTTTAACAAACCGCGAAATAATTGAGGAGATGGCGGTGAAAAATAATGGTTTTTCGAGCCTGATCTCTGTGCCCTTAGAAATAAGTCCAATTTAACCTTTGGTGAACTCAGACAGCATTGTATCTCTCCGACCAAAATGGATGAATGAATAATCCTCATGGTTGACACAATGTAGCTACCGAATAGCCAAGCATTAATTTAAGCGCCGACCTCCAATGAAAGTACCCGGGACTCAGCTAAATGTGAAAACTACAAATTTTATGATGCAAAGTTGGTTGGGAATCTGCCACTCCGTGACATGTGAGATCTATATAGTCCTCATAAGGCAGCGTTGTGTTGAACAGCGAGGCAATGGTGGGGTACTAGAAGATGATCTTCGGCATGTCTCCAAAAATATTAATGGAAAATATACTCTTGATACAATTAAACCTCGAACTATAGACATTTAATGACATGACGTCCGCGGCAGATCCTTGATGCTCGAACAAAGGAAGATGTGAATTGACCCGAGATTTACAGTCAAAATGAAAGCATCCTACCTGGCTCTACTACGAATTGTACAGAGATATTTGAATTTAAAAATGGATTAGATGTCGGAAGAACGGGCTTTAGGGGTTGAAAATATTGATTCTGGGGCAAAAAGAGAAGAAAGTGAATTGCATTTCAAGGGTTTGAAGACTATAACCTGATATTTGGTTACCGAATTGCCTTTGCAGACCGATCTACATTTAGTCACCTCCCTGTTTTTGTTGGCGGCTTGCCATTGGTCAATGGCCAGATTTTGTATCCTGAACTGCTCTCAGCCTCCGTCTGTGGCTATTGAAAATAATTCTCTGAGCAGTGGGTGGTTATAGAACGTCTATCTCTGACCATTCTGTTGCTATTTAAAGCGGGTTCGGATCATTCTTTGGCCATTTAAAATCGGTCTTTGACTGGACTGTAGCTATTGAATAGTCGTATCTGGCAAGACTGTTGTTAAACCTAATTCATTTTCATAATATCTGCTTTGATCACGTGACAAATAAAGCCAATCAGGTGAGATTTTGCTCAAGCAAAGTATTAAAGGCACGGCGAGATGGCTGGCGAGGGTTAGTAAGGTTTGTAAGAATTGCTTATGAGGATAGGAGTGCCTGTACCTGTACTGTAGTCATTTTCTTGACAATTTATTATTTTCCTCAAAAATTTGTTTATTGTTATTCCTAGGTTTTTTTTTTTTTTTTTTTGAAGTTTTCCTCAAATATTATCACCGTGTTCTATTCCTATACTTTTCATTTTACTTGATAAAAATTTTGAATTTCCTTCTTTCTATTATTTTTATACATTTTCTATTTATAATACTCACCCCCCCCCCCCGCCTAAATAGTAGTCGGATATTCTGTAAACTATAATTGTGTTTGAATTGAGCAAGTTGGAAATTTTTAGGTTCTAGGTAATCCGACAGTATATTACAATTTTAATAAGAGAAGTTGAGTGTATTCACGTACACAAAGTTTTTTATTAAGACATTTTAGTGTTACATAGAAATGTTGGATAATTAAAACTAAAAGGATTATAATAAAAGTTGAGAATTATCTTGGAATATATACACATAATAATATTCTAAATTTAAAATTCAAATATTTTCACGTTTAATCTCATATTTAAAAAGAGAACGAAATAAAGAAGATTATATTGGCTCTCTCTAATGAAAAGAAATAATAATTTTATTTGCATCTTTTTCAAAATGCCGTGAAAAGATAAATTTATTGGCTTATACACAAATAAAAAATATATATTTAATATCTTAAAAGCTGTTTATTTTTTTATATTTATTCATATTTTAAAAGAGGTTTAATAATGTAATAAAAAATGGAATTTATAAAATAAAAAAATTATTCTAAGAATGAATAATCAACCAAAACCGAGACACAACCGAAAACTACATCACTGGGCACGGAAATAAAACTATCCCAATTTAATTCCAACCGAAATGTCCCAACATAATTAACTACTCCAACCTCACACCTGCTGAATCAGGAATCCATAGTACTGAAATACCAGGGAATCCATTTAGAACAACTGCCTGTATTGCCAACTACAACTTTAGTCCTCGAAAAAATCCTCTCTCCGAAACACCATATCTTTCACTCTACAGAAATATCAGCAAATGAACCCAAGAGACATCAATCACCAACCAATTAAACAGAAAATAAAATATTGTAACGCTCGGACAAAGAGCCTCATACTGTACTTCTGAACCGCACAGATTACCAAACTAAGATCCTTTACATCCCGAATGATACTACCACATTTTCCCCAATCACTGTTCCTGATAAATATCTGATACATGCCATGTTTAAGCTTTCTCTTGGCTTAAAAAAACCCAAATCATAACCCAAGAAGATTTCAAACAGTTCACTTATACATTACAATTTATATACGGCCTTCCAAAAATCCACAAACCTTCTGTCCCCCTCAGACCAATTATCACCTATTACTTATCCCCAGCTTACCATCTTGCCGAATTCCTCAAATCTCATCTCTCACCTTTAATTCAGAGAGAGAGAGAGAGGAACATAAGAACATTTACTTCATATCCAGCATGCCTTTCTTTCTAACAGAACTTTCTAACCACACCACTTCTGACCATCAGTGATGTATTCCTTTGATATCACCTCCTCATAACTCAGGCTCCCTCATATTAGACAGTTTAAACACTTTATTATCAAAGATAAACATTCCCAAGTGATTTCAAATAGAATCACAAAACTGCGAATTATGTCTCATTATGATCACCTTCTCCTTTGGAAACGGATGTTTCTAACAAGTAAAGGTTTCTCCAATGTCCTTGTCCTCTGTGCTGGCTGAGGTTGTTATGGCAGGTTTGAACAGATGGATCAACCAGAGGGAGTATATTGTCATTTGGAGAAGGTATATAGACGATGTATTTTACATTTGCTCAAAATACAGTGAAACAGACTATCACCTAAACAAAACTATCACCTAGTCAATTTTTCACCCTAGAACAGCTTAACACCATACCATTCTGGACATAGTCATTATCAATTCTATATCTAAATACAATTTAACAGTCCATTATGAAATACCCCTATTACACCCATTTCACCTCAATTTGCCCAATTAGTCATAAAATAAACAAAATAAAAACACCGACAAAACATATATGTAATATATGCAAAGTTATTACACTGCAATATTTGCTGTATTACACTGTTGTAGAATCCTGTCGACTCTATGTAATATAATCCAAAGTTATTAAACTGCAATATTTGCTGTATTACACTGTTGTAGAATCCTGTCGACTTAACCGTTCTGTGACAATATCGTTGCGGAATTTCTTGTTGTTCTATTTGAATGGTGAGGATTGGTTGAAACGCAGTCGTTGAGTGGCAAGTGAAGCACACAGTTAGGAAAAATCAGGACACGTGATGGGGTTTGAAAATAAAAGGCAATTGGGTTGGAGGAAAGAAAGCTTGAGAAGAGCGGAGCGATTTTTGATTGTTAATTATCTGATCACATGGTGGTGGTTGTACTTAGCTACGGGATGAGCAGAGGGAGAGAGGTCCAGAGCCGATGTCACCTCCTTGGGAGCCAAATCACTACTCTAGGTGTTGTTCCTATGCGAGCGAAAACGTTACTGACAATTCTTGTCTTTCGATTTAACACCACGAGTTGTCTTCCTTCCCATTGGTCGAAGGATGGAACGTGTCCGTTTTTCTATTGGTTGACCTACTTAGTTATTCCTTCCTAATTGGACCGGCGGCTTTCTTTGGTGAAAGATATGCCCGGCCTGATAGGAAGTATCGGGTGTTAGTGGCTCTATTTACTTCCGCGGCTATCAAATACGTCCGGTCTTGTTCCGGAAATTGGGCGTCTCTCAAACTTTTATAACTTCTGGTCACCAGATACGCCCTGTCTTGTCCGGAAATATTGGTTTAAACTTAGCTCGCAGGGTTTCCGGGGTCAGAAGGTTAACTGTGACGTTATTAATAATTATGTTCTCTTCTAGATCTACTTCCTATGTCTTTTTGTTACTTTCTTTTCTCCAGTTACCTCATTCTTTATTAAATCTTTAAAAATCATACATTGTACATGCATAGTGGGTCGGGGGGCATACAATTATATACAAATTATGACAGATGCGCCCCCTACATGTGAAGAATTCAAGAAGGGGTTAGCCTGAGAGAATTCTGTAAGGTGAAAAATAATTTTGTGGGAAAATTAGTTGTGGGTATTGAGTCTATATACAAGCATTGGTGGCGATATAAGAAGTAAAATAGAATGGTGTTGATGATATAGGTTGAGTATAATTAATAGAAATCAAACATTTTTTTAATTGTAAGAATTCAAAATGAATGCTATGGTACATAGTGGATTAAAAAGAAAAGAAAATGCGCCTAACTAATTTCTACTTGAAATTGGAAAAAAAAAAATCGAGGGAGTTCTATTAGGGCTTTTGAGAAATCAAAAATTAAAATAAAAGTTGGAAGAAATCAAAGTAAATGTTTGGTTGCATGGTGAGAAAAAAAAATGCTTTGTTGCATGGTGAAAAAAGAAAAATGCCTAACTAATTTTTTGCTCGAATTTTGGGAAAAGAAATCGAGGAAATTTCATAAGGTCTTTTGAGAAATCAAAAATAAAAATAAAAATAAAAAGTTGGAAGAAATCAAAGTGAATGCTTGGTGCATGGTAAAAAAAAAAGGAAAAATGCCTAACTAATTTTTTGCTCGAATTTTGGGAAAAGAAATCGAGGAAATTTCATAAGGTCTTTTGAGAAATCAAAAATAAAAATAAAAATAAAAAGTTGGAAGAAATCAAAGTGAATGCTTGATGCATGGTGAGAAAAAAAAGGAAAAATGCCTAACTATACTCTACTCGAAATTGGAAAAAAATCGAGGGAATTCTATTAGGTCTTTTGAGAAATCAAAAATAAAAATAAAATTTCATAAGGTATTTTGAAATCAAATAAAAATAAAAAGTGGTTGAGCGAAATCAAAGTTGAGTGCTTGGTAAAAAAAAAAAGAAAAATGAAAAATAAAAAGGTTTCAACAATAAAGGATGATTTAATGTTTTTAGTTTAACCGAAAATCAATGAGTTTTCGTTGATAATTGAGTTATGGCAATATAAGCTAAGTGGTAAATAGAATGATAATTGATAAATAAAAATGATAATATAAACTAATTGGAAAAAAAAATGATAATTAATGATTAAAAGTGATAAAAGTTGAATAAATTGATAAATTTTTTGATTATATATTTAAATTTTAATTGAGAGAAAATAATGAAAATGATTAATATGAAAAATAAGGTGTATTGGTTTGAACCCTTTTGTATCTACATGCCCTATAAATTTTTTAATTGCTCAATTATGCCCTATAAATTTTTTGTCTTTGTGTGTGTTGTGAAAAATGTTAGAAGTCTGTAAAGTAATTGATTTGTTATAATAGGGATGGGAATTCATTTAGAATGTTTGTGTGTCGTCTTGTGGGTGTGAAATTGGAGATCGGAAACGAGGCGCTCCTTTCTGTTTGCATGTAATTGGATCAGGAAGTGGGGGAACTACGTTCCCTGTCCGCCTGATTGATTTTGTGTGCGACTTATTTTGTGTACGAATTGTTTTGCGTAGTGTTGGTTGGATTCGTCGATACTTGTAGATAATCGGCAGGTGTGTTATGTTCTGCCAATACATTGTGAAGAGATGAGTTGGTGTAAGTTCGACGTTATTTGTATTTTGAAAAGCCGGATGTTGTATCCATTTATTAAATCGAATGGTCGTTGTGACTTTAGTAAAAAATGCTATTCAGTGATATTAGAGTGGAATTGAGTGAAAATGAGGCTTACGACGTGAACACGTGTTGAGTGGAGACGTGTCACAGGCGTGGTGAAAGGCGTCTGTGGCCTGGAATGAAGAGTTTTGTGGGGTGACCTGTGACACGAATCGAAAAAAAAAAATTGTGAATGAAAAGGTGTCACGCGAAGCCCTTGTTTGTACAAAATCTAACCTGTTCTCACTATGAACAACAAATTTATTAAAGTCATATATCGAAATTTCTATTGTTAGTGTATATGGCACCTTTTAAGGTGAACATTTTTTTTAGTGTTTTGGGTAGACGAGATGATTGTTACTAACGACGGCGCATGCGTTTGTTGGTTGTTGTCGTCTTTTGGCGCGAGTGTCGCGCTTGTTGGGCGGGTTGTGCGTGTTTGTTAGCGTGAAAACCGTCCTTTGGATGGATGTTGTCGGTGTATTGTTGTTGCGAATGTCGTGATTGTTGCTAAATACGTTTGTGGGGTTGTTGTGAGGTACATTTTTATGGCGTGGCGACGTATGGTCATGCATGGATTTTGTGTGGTAAGTGTGTGAGCTGTACTGACACGTTTTTTTTTTTTTTTTTGGCATGGTGATGGTTGAAGCCGTTGTGGCTTGTATTTGAGGGCATATAGTACTGGTAATTGGGTTGAGTGATAAACATGGTAGTGGGGTCAATGAATGCAGGCAAGGGTTGTCCTGTGTGACAAATTTGGTTGCAGTGCAAGTCCTTTCGGACAGGTTTGGCCTAGCCCGTGCGTGCATTCATTGAGTACAAGGTTAGATACATGATTAAAGGGGTAGGTAGGTTAGATAGAAGTCCAATGTCAATTTCTTGACGCCATAGGGTGGGTGCCTACCTCAGTTCAACAGGTCTCCTCTGGGACGTCTTGGTTTGGGGTGGTTGGCTTGGCTCGGGACTACTCGCACCGTCCGCGAAGTGGAAGTGAAGTCCGGTACTGGAATATCGTTTTGGGATCGTTTGTGCTGTCCCGGATCGCGCGGATTGGTTTCGGGGACGGTGTACGGCATGGCGGTGGATGACTCCTCGGTGGTCGGTGTCCGGCCTTGGTGACACTCGCCTGGGGTTGGCGGGGGTTGTGTCCGTCGTCCTCCCCGGGGAATGGCGCTCCGGAACTCCGTCTCACTCTGCGGGGCGTTGACCCGTCGGAGGGCCATGGTCATCTGCCATATGATGGCCGCTAGATGGCGCCTGGTCGCCTCTCTTCTTGCCCGCTTCTTTTCCGCTGGTTTTGTCATTGCCGTTTGATTTGCTGGTGTCTGGGCTAATTTCCATTTTGATCCTGATTAAGCTCCATAATATCTTTATCCTGTCGACTCTATGTAATATATGCAAAGTTATTACACTGCAATATTTGCTGTAGTACACTGTTGTAGAATCATGTCGACTCTATGTAATATAATCCAAAGTTATTACACTGCAATATTTGCTGTATTACACTGTTGTAGAATCCTGTCGACTTAACCCTTCTGTGACAATATCGTTGCGGAATTTCTTGTTGTTCTATTTGAATGGTGAGGATTGGTTGAAACGCAGTCGTTGAGTGGCAAGTGAAGCACACAGTTAGGAATAATCAGGACACGTGATGGGGTTTGAAAATAAAAGGCAATTGGGTTGGAGGAAAGAAAGCTTGAGAAGAGCGGAGCGATTTTTGATTGTTAATTATCTGATCACATGGTGGTGGTTGTACTTAGCTACGGGATGAGCAGAGGGAGAGAGGTCCAGAGCCGATGTCACCTCCTTGGGAGCCAAATCACTACTCTAGGTGTTGTTCCTATGCGAGCGAAAACGTTACTGACAATTCTTGTCTTTCGATTTAACACCACGAGTTGTCTTCCTTCCCATTGGTCGAAGGATGGAACGTGTCCGTTTTTCTATTGGTTGACCTACTTAGTTATTCCTTCCTAATTGGACCGGCGGCTTTCTTTGGTGAAAGATATGCCCGGCCTGATAGGAAGTATCGGGTGTTAGTGGCTCTATTTACTTCCGCGGCTATCAAATACGTCCGGTCTTGTTCCGGAAATTGGGCGTCTCTCAAACTTTTATAACTTCTGGTCACCAGATACGTCCTGTCTTGTCCGGAAATATTGGTTTAAACTTAGCTCGCAGGGTTTCCGGGGTCAGAAGGTTAACTGTGACGTTATTAATAATTATGTTCTCTTCTAGATCTACTTCCTATGTCTTTTTGTTACTTTCTTTCCTCCAGTTACCTCATTATTTATTAAATCTTTGAAAATCATACATTGTACATGCATAGTGGGTCGGGGGGCATACAATTATATACAAATTATGACATATATACACACATTTTCCCCTTTACATTTTTAAATCCATTGAAGAAAACAATATATACAACTATTTAATATTAAATACATTGTACAATTTGTAAATTGGGTTTTTGTTTTACATTTATTCTCGAAAAATTAATTTAAAAATTTTTCTTTTATATAATTATCAAGTATTCGCGTGGCTTATATCCATTTCCAGATTTCGGTGCGATATTTGTGAGGGTATAATACAGCGCTTACAAAATAACAACGACTTCCAATTTATTTTGTTACCCTTAGAGGTTTTAATTTGATAATTATGAAGATAATTCGTTCAAATTTCCAATTCGAGTTTCCACATTCAGTCTTTCTCTTCTCGCATTTATTAATAATACGTCATATTAATAATGACATATGAGGTAAAGGATCAGTATCAAAATTTTCTAAAACATCTACAATATCAAAGTAGATTCTTGGGATTGAAATATGATTTACTTCTTATTGACGTACAACTAACCTGGCTTCTCAAAATTTTGATCGTGGAGTTGGTTGATAGGCCTTCTTCAATTGTTCGAAAAATAGCCATTGATATAATTTTTATATTGAAACTTGAGTTTTTATGAGAATTATTTTCATTTTGAATACCAAAAAATATATGTAACATATTATTTTTTATACCTTTTTGTGTATAAAATGGCAGAAATTCCATATGAAATATATTCTACTACTCTGCAACAAAGTATTTTATTGATAACGATGGAAAACCTTCAAGTACTAAGACCTCTTCTACAGCCTATTAAATAAATAAAAATGGTAAAGATATGAATCAAATAAATCGAAAATTCATCAAAGGATAAAGATATACATATAAGTCGAAAAACTAAAGACTGAACACAAGTTACAATCATTGCATGAGCTGCGAAATCTACTCTTATATAAAGCTTATATTATTTGCCTGGTAATAGCGGTGTCTTTTCAATTGGAAGTGAGCTGGGTGTTGTCGCAGTTCTTGAAGTTTCTCTAGAAACTTGTCATGTCCGAGTTTTTTTTCATTCCTTTTAAAATGTTCTGTTCTCATTTTGTAAATGTAGGTCGGTGATTTTCTTGGATTGGGATTAGGAGTTTTGTTTTTGCCTTAGTATTCGTATTCTTAAAAATTTTAGAATTGTAAACACAAGGTAATATGACCAAATTCAATAGTAACAGCGTTGTTACCATCTTCAGACAGAAGTAATGAATGAGAATATATATCACTTCATATATATATGTGACAATATAGTGGTAATAATGTGGTGAGGAGAGAAATAATCACACGACGAGTTGGTAGAGGAATCTGGAAGCCATCCGAGAGAGAGAGGGAGCGAGAGCGCTGTCCGCTGAACGACTGTCTGTGTGTCCACCACCCGACTACCAAAATAGTCCCCAGGTGTTGACGGGCAGGCCCCTTTTTCCGCCCCTTTGGAATGTCGTGATGTCTAAAGTGTCTCGCTTTAGCTGCCCATCTCTCTCTCGTTGACTGTAGGTTTGTTTTATTAATCCTGGAAGAGCATATATTATGACATATTATGGCCCCCGTTGAAGAAGGCTGAACATGGTTTGAGTATACTTAAAGCTGGAGAAGCCAGGAATAGAGAAAATAATTTTACAGTTGAAATTGTTAAGGTAATGGTGACATAGTTTTATGTAAATAAAATATTGTATAGCACACAAGTAAATATTATTTACAGGCAGTTTTACAACACCGGAGAGTTTGACATTTAAGGGATTCTTTGAAAATATCAAGGTTATAAAAGGCTATATACAACTAAATCTAATGTACTATAAGGGAAATGTTATTGAGGAGTGTGAACAAGGGGAAGAAGAGTCACATACATATGATGGAATTCTGAAGATCATTAAGACTGGGGAACTCTACACTTTAAGATATTTTTCAGGCGGACATTGCAAGGGGAAACTTGTCATGGGCTTTCTATGCTATAAGTGCAGAGTACGAGAAATGAGGTTGAGGTTGGCAATTGTGTGAGCTCAGGACTGAGCTAAATATAGAACTACATACAATGTTAGAACCTTGGCGAACAGGGCGAGGGGAAACTTGCCCTGGGCCATTCTACCTTATCTATGCAGTTACTTGTGTAGCGAATCCGAGGGAAAGGCCCGTGTGTAGGTAAGGAATTCGAATGGACTTATATTTAATTTTCGAAGATAAAATAGTTCTAGATGCAAAGGTAGAATATAGGCGGACAGGGTGAGGGGAAACTTACCCTGGGCCTTTCTACCTTAATTATTTAGATACTACTGGGTTCGTAAAGTCTCGTTGTCAGGTTAGTAATTGGTAAAGATTTCAGGGGATAAGCGGTTCAAATATCTTTGATCATCTTGATTGTAAGTGTAGTCATGTTGCTCTCGTGAGTTAATAGCCGTTTTAGTATGGATTAGAGTGTGATTGAAGTGTTTATATGGGAAATTGAAGGTATTTTTAGGTTGGTCTCGATCATTTACGGGCGGTGAAATAAATTGTTCGTTTTTCGTATAGTGTTTTAATTTGTTGACATGAATTGTATCTGTCTCACGACTTAGAGGTCGGTTGGAGCGGTTGATCCGTACGATTTGAGGGGAAATTATCTCCAATATTTCATAAGGTCCTGAGAAGAAAGGTGCCAGTTTACCGGTATCTGGATGGTGGTATGTTTTTGCCAAAACGAGATCGCCTACTTCAAAATCGGAAGCTCTATGTGTTTGGTCGAATCTCGCTTTGTCGCGTAAGTGTCGTTCGTGTGTCCTTTGATAGGACAATTCTCTGGCGTCGTCGATTTTTGGGTAGTTTTGTACATGCTCGGATAGTTGTAGCGGGAAACTACCTAACAAAAGGTATGACGGTGGAAACTCGGTCACAGAATGTGGGGTATGGTTATAAGCCTGAAGGACCTGAGGTAGTAGTTTGGTCCAGACCGTCTTAGGTTGTTGGAGGCGCAACAGTTTAAGTTTGCCAGTAATCGTGGCGTTTAGTCGTTTACTTAATCCGTTGGCCTTGGAGAGGAACAATACTCACAAGGCGCATGTGGGCTTGACTTTCTGAGTCGTGATCTATGCCATCACATCTTGTTCATTGGCCTTGTTAGAATTTCACACTACTGTCAAGGCTCCTTGGTGTCAGAAGTCCCAGCTGAAGGTCGTTTGTAGTTTTAGATATCGCAGGAATGTCAGTAGTTGGATATGTAGTGAGGCAAAATACAGAATTCTTCAGCCCTGTCACATACACAACCACTGTGCTATACTTAAGTGAAGAACTAAGGGTCATTTATAAAGAGAAAATAAGAAACTTAGGTATACTTGTAATATATCTGCTCTCTGTCCAAAGATAAGTTTACATATTTGGTCCCTTGTTACATTGTTGCTTCCGTATGTAAAAGTACCTTAACTTATCTCGTCTTGCAGTAGCCAAAATTCCCTTCAACCTTCGCTGGGAATGGAACTACAGAACCCTAGAAGTGGCTCGAGGATTATAAACAGGTGGCTGAATACAATAGATTGGACGACTCTATGTGTTCGGCCAATGCCATATTCTATCTGGAAGGAACAGCCCGACAATGGGGTGAGAGCAATGAAGCAACCCTGATACCCTGGGAAGATTTCACCACGCTCTGGGAGAAACATTTGGACAAAAGTAAAATGTTATAAAGGAAGCTGAGTCTAGAGCACAGAAAACAATTGTTCAAGAGGTTTTTTAAATGTTGGACACTCTAATGTCCTATCAGCCAGATTATTTCATATCTCAGTTAATGAACTTAGGACATAGATAAAAGGAGATATGATGCAAGACCTGTTCATTACGACGTTGGTGACCTTGTTTGGATTTTCCTGCTCGTGCGCAAAGTTGGCTATCAGGTAATCCCTTGAGAAAATTCACCTTAGTCCATACAAAAATTTAAAAAAATATTGTTTCATATGTTAACTAAAATGGTGAAGAATCTCGTTTGAGAATTGGCTCCAAAGATGCAGTACATGTTTTACCTATGAGGCTCTACAAAACCCGAATAACAAAACGAGGTCATTTGAATATTTGGACTGTCGGTGTAAATTTTATAAATTGAAAACAACATATTGGGACGCTATTCTTCCGTGGCTAGAGTAATGCAAAGAAATATGCTTCTTATTATAAATTAAAATGTGGGTTGTTATGATCTAGCAACGCCGCCAAATCAGGGTAAGAGCGTAGCCTTTTTTTCGGCAAACATTATTTTAGTCCAGATGTTTAATACAATTGTAAACTTTATATTTATCGTTTAAATTGGTTTAGTTTTATAAATGATTTGAAATTTAGGTCAGTCTTGAACTGGCATATTATAGATTTGTTTGGAATAAATAGTTGTTTATTTAAATTAAGATAAATTGTATTATCTAAATTTCACATCTATTTAATTTCAGCAAAGTTTGAAAAGTGGTGTTAAAAATTATACTCCGTGACGCTCTTTGTTTAAATTGGCAAAATCAACAAAAAAATCTCACTCTACCAAAATATAATTTAAATATAAAATACGAATTTAAATGGATGAAGCGCAAACATATTATCGGCACACATACCTCGTGATTTTTGTCATCTTTTTTTCCTAAATAATCACTAGAATCTTTAACAAACCGCGAAATAATTGAGGAGATGGCGGTGAAAAATAATGGTTTTTCGAGCCTGATCTCTGTGCCCTTAGAAATAAGTCCAATTTAACCTTTGGTGAACTCAGACAGCATTGTATCTCTCCGACCAAAATGGATGAATGAATAATCCTCATGGTTGACACAATGTAGCTACCGAATAGCCAAGCATTAATTTAAGCGCCGACCTCCAATGAAAGTACCCGGGACTCAGCTAAATGTGAAAACTACAAATTTTATGATGCAAAGTTGGTTGGGAATCTGCCACTCCGTGACATGTGAGATCTATATAGTCCTCATAAGGCAGCGTTGTGTTGAACAGCGAGGCAATGGTGGGGTACTAGAAGATGATCTTCGGCATGTCTCCAAAAATATTAATGGAAAATATACTCTTGATACAATTAAACCTCGAACTATAGACATTTAATGACATGACGTCCGCGGCAGATCCTTGATGCTCGAACAAAGGAAGATGTGAATTGACCCGAGATTTACAGTCAAAATGAAAGCATCCTACCTGGCTCTACTACGAATTGTACAGAGATATTTGAATTTAAAAATGGATTAGATGTCGGAAGAACGGGCTTTAGGGGTTGAAAATATTGATTCTGGGGCAAAAATAGAAGAAAGTGAATTGCATTTCAAGGGTTTGAAGACTATAACCTGATATTTGGTTACCGAATTGCCTTTGCAGACCGATCTACATTTAGTCACCTCCCTGTTTTTGTTGGCGGCTTGCCATTGGTCAATGGCCAGATTTTGTATCCTGAACTGCTCTCAGCCTCCGTCTGTGGCTATTGAAAATAATTCTCTGAGCAGTGGGTGGTTATAGAAAGTCTATCTCTGACCATTCTGTTGCTATTTAAAGCGGGTTCGGATCATTCTTTGGCCATTTAAAATCGGTCTTTGACTGGACTGTAGCTATTGAATAGTCGTATCTGGCAAGACTGTTGTTAAACCTAATTCATTTTTATAATATCTGTTTTGATCACGTGACAAATAAAGCCAATCAGGTGAGATTTTGCTCAAGCAAAGTATTAAAGGCACGGCGAGATGGCTGGCGAGGGTTAGTAAGGTTTGTAAGAATTGCTTATGAGGATAGGAGTGCCTGTACCTAGGAGATAAAGAATTCAAACTCAGAATAAAAATTGATTATGAGTGTCTGAGCCTAGGAGATATAGAACTCTAGCTCAGAGGAAAAAAAAAAGAAAAGGCTAGAGAAGCTGTTAAGAAGTCTGAATAGAAACTTAATAAAGTGAAAAGGTTAAAGAAGCTGATAAAAAGCCCATTGTAGAAACTGAAGAAAGTGAAAAGGCTTAAGTTAGCAAAATTATTGATCTGCATAATAGTTGAGGATAATTGCTCCGATGGATTTTATTTTATTTTTATGTATTATACTATCATATTAGAATATAGCTCATTATGTTAAATTCATCAAATCTTGTCCCTCATTACCTCCAGAATATCACATGCCTATCGCTACTGTAAGTACAATAGTTAGACATAAAAATTATTTATTCAAATTATTCATTTGTTTATTTATTTATTTCTCAATTTTTTTCTATATTTTCTTTTCTCCCATCAACGATGGCTATTGAATAGCGGTCTCTGACCAGACAATGGTTATTGAATAGCGGTCTATGACCTTGCCCTTTCAAGTCATCTTGAAACTTCATGAAAAAAAAGTGGGAAACTGCGCCACCTCATCAAGAAATAAACAAATATCGACACCAAACTATCTCTGCTCGCTACTGTACTGTTATGGATCAGAAAGCCTCTCTCCAGAACCCTGAACAATAAAATATCATAACAAGATACCAACTGAACTGATATTTAAGAGGAATCTCATGTCACCCGATCACCAGGATATATGAACCCATACATATACTTAGAAATATTGTCGGAGGGTATAGATTTATAAAAATAATGCCAGCTCTCCCGACAAAAAAAAAACACGCTAGAACTAAGCACAATATAAAACATATTTTATGCTTTCTCACTTTTGATTATGATACTATTTAAAGCATGAATGTATGTTTCTATTACAAATAAAGCAAACATATATATTGTTCTTACTGCGGTAAAAAAATATTGGGATGGCTTAGTACATTAGCCTTCCCCCTCTCCCCCCAGCGGTGCCGTCAATTTAACCTAACAGAGACAGTTTCTTAGAGCTCTAATACTGTAATGGATGATTCTGCTTACATATGCTACCCTGAAGAGTGGAATCTCAGAAATGGTATTGAATCAAATTATGGACAAAGCATTTTTTAATGCAAAAGAAACAATCATGCTTTAATGTTTTTATTTTTATATATAGATGGCGCGTTATTGCTTTAAAATAATTTTCCCTAACTGCCCATGTTCTTGTTGTTTGCAGAAAAGCATTGCTTAATATAAATATTTATATGTAATTCTAAATGTTTATGTTTACATTTTTTTTCTTGAAAACTTATTCTAAGATAGCACATTCAGTTGAGCATAATTAGTTGTCGAAAGCGCTAGCAGGGTTCACATCTGACGAGCCAGGCCCTCCCACTATTTTTCATCTGAAGAGAAGAGTCAGGCAATATTTTATTTTAAATTTGAAATAAAACTTTCGCGAGCTCTTTAATACTTTCAATGATTACATTAAGATGACGCATTATTGCCTTATAATAATATTTTCAACCTTAATTTTCATTAATTTTGAACCTATTTATTTATTTCTACATGCCCTTTCACGATGACAGTCTATTATTTAGAAGTTAACTACAATAGATATGCATTAATAATTCTACCTCACACTACCTTATTTTAATAAAACGATGATTACCTTCCTCCTTGTTCTTTCACCTATTTTCTATTTTCTTTACTTTTTAGATTTAGTCATTTTCTTGACAATTTATTCTTTTCCTTAAAAATGTGTTTATTGTTATTCCTAGGTTTTTTTTTTGAAGTTTTCCTCAAATATTATCACCGTATTCTATTCCTATACTTTTCATTTTACTTGATAAAAATTTTGAATTTCCTTCTTTCTATTATTTTTATACATTTTCTATTTATAATACTCACCCCCCGCCTAAATAGTAGTCGGATATTCTGTAAACTATAATTGTGTTTGAATTGAGCAAGTTGGAAATTTTTAAGTTCTAGGTCATCCGACAGTATATTACAATTTTAATAAGAGAAGTTGAGTGTATTCACGTACACAAAGTTTTTTATTTAGACATTTTAGTGTTACATAGAAATGTTGGATAATTAAAACTAAAAGGATTATAATAAAAGTTGAGAATTATCTTGGAATATATACACATAATAATATTCTAAATTTTAAATTCAAAAATTTTCACGTTTAATCTCATATTTAAAAAGAGAACGAAATAAAGAAGATTATATTGGCTCTCTCTAATGAAAAGAAACAATAATTTTATTTGCATCTTTTTCAAAATGCAGTGAAAAGATAAATCTATTGGCTTATACACAAATAAAATATATATATTTAATATCTTAAAAGCTGTTTATGTTTTTATATTTATTCATATTTTAAAAGAGGTTTAATTATGAAATAAAAAAAATGGAATTTGTACAAATAAAAAAAATATTCTAAGAATGAATAATCATCCAAAACCGAGACACAACCGAAAACTACATCACTGGGCACGGAAATAAAACTATCCCAATTTAATTCCAACCGAAATGTCCCAACATAATCAACTACTCCAACCTCACACCTGCTGAATCAGGAATCCATAGTACTGAAATACCAGGGAATCCATTTAGAACAGCTGCCTGTATTGCCAACTACAACTTTAGTCCTCGAAAAAATCCTCTCTCCGAAACACCATATCTTTCACTCTACAGAAATCTCAGCAAATGAACCCAAGAGACATCAATCATCAACCAATTAAACAGAAAATAAAATATTGTAACGCTCTCGGACAAAGAGCCTCATACTGTACTTCTGAACCGCACAGATTACCAAACTAAGATCCTTTACATCCCGAATGATACTACCACATTTTCCCCAATCACTGTTCCTGATAAAAATCTAATACATGCCATGTTTAAGCTTTCTCTTGGCTTAAAAAACCCAAATCATAACCCAAGAAGATATCAAACAGTTCACTTATACATTACCATTTATATACGGCCTTCCAAAAATCCACAAACCTTCTGTCCCCCTCAGACCAATTATCACCTATTACTTATCCCCAGCTTACCATCTTGCCGAATTCCTCAAATCTCATCTCTCACCTTTAATTCAGAGAGAGAGAGAGAGAGGAACATAAAAACATTTACTTCATATCCAGCATGCCTTTCTTTCTAACAGAACTTTCTAACCACACCACTTCTGACCATCAGTGATGTATTCCTTTGATATCACCTTCTCATAACTCAGGCTCCCCTCATATTAGACAGTTTAAACACTTTATTATCAAACATAAACATTCCCAAGTGATTTCAAATAGAATCACAAAACTCTGCGAATTATGTCTCATTATGATCACCTTCTCCTTTGGAAACGGATGTTTCTAACAAGTAAAGGTCTCTCCAATGTCCTTGTCCTCTGTGCTGGCTGAGGTTGTTATAGCAGGTTTGAACAGATGGATCAACGAGAGGGAGGATATTGTCATTTGGAGAAGGTATATAGACGATGTATTTTACATTTGCTCAAAATACAGTGAAACAGACTATCACCTAAACAAAACTATCACCTAGTCAATTTTTCACCGTAGAACAGCTTAACACCATACCATTCTGGACATAGTCATTATCAATTCTATATCTAAATACAATTTAACAGTTCATTATGAAATACCCGTATTACACCCATTTCACCTCAATTTGCCCGATTAGTCATAAAATAAACAAAATAAAAACACCGACAAAACATATACACACATTTTTCCATTTTAAATCCATAAAAAAAACAATATATACAACTATTTAATATTAAATACATTGTAAAATTTGTAAATTGGGTTTTTGTTTTACATTTATTCTCGAGAAATTAATTTAAAAATTTTGCTTTTTATATAATTATCAAGTATTCGCGTGGCTTATATCCATTTCCAGATTTCGGTGCGATATTTGTGAGGGTATAACACAGCGCTCACAGAATAACGACGACTTCCAATTGATTTTGTTTCCCTTAGAGGTTTTAAATTGATAATTATGAAGATAATTCGTTTAAATTTCCAATTCGAGTTTCCACATTTAGTCTTTCACTTCTCGCTTGTATTAATAATACGTCATATTAATATTGCCATATGAGGTAAAGGATCAGTATCAAAATTTTCTAAAACACCTACAATATCAAAGTAGATTCTTGGGATTGAAATATGATTTACTTCTTATTGACGATGAACTAACCTGGCTTCTCAAAATTTTGATCGTGGAGTTGGTTGATGGGCCTTCTTCAATTGTTCGAAAAATAGCCATTGATATAATTTTTATATTAAAACATGAGTTTTTATAAGAATTATTTTCATTTTGAATACCAAAAATATTTGTAACATATTATTTTTTATACCTTTTTGTGTATAAAATGGCAGAAATTCCATATGAAATATATTATACTACTCTGCAACAAAGTATTTTATTGATAACGATGGAAAACTTTCAAGTACTAAGACCTCTTCTACAGCCTATTAAATAAATAAAAATGGTAAAGATATGAATCAAATAAATCGAAAATTCATCAAAGGATAAAGATATACATATAAGTCGAAAAACTAAAGACTGAACACAAGTTACAATCATTGCATGAGCTGCGAAATCTACTCTTATATAGAGCTTATAATATTTGCCTGGTAATAGCGGTGTCTTTTCAATTGGAAGTGAGCTGGGTGTTGTCGCAGTTCTTGAAGTTTCTCTAGAAACTTGTTATGTCCGGCTTTTTTTTTTTTCATTCCTTTTAAAATGTTCTGTTCTCATTTTGTAAATGGAGGTCGGTTATTTTCTTGGATTGGGATTAGGAGTTTTGTTTTTGCCTTAGTATTCGTATTCTCAAAAATTTTAGAATTGTAAACACAAGGTAATATTACCAAATTCAATAGTAACAGCGTTGTTACCATCTTCAGACAGAAGTATTGAATGAGAATATATATCATATATATATATGTGACAATATAGTGGTAATAATGTGGTGAGGAGAGAAATAATCACACGACGAGTTGGAAAAGGAATCTGGAAGCCATCCGAGAGAGAGAGGGAGCGAGAGCGCTGTCCGCTGAACGACTGCCTGTGTGGCCACCACTCGACTACCAAAATAGTCCCCAGGTGTTGACGGGCGGGCCCCTTTTTCCGCCCCTTTGGAATGTCGTGATGTCTAAAGTGTCTCGCTTTAGCTGCCCATCTCTCTCTCGTTGACTGTAGGTTTGTTTTATTAATCCTGGAAGAGCATATATTATGACATATTATGGCCCCCGTTGAAGAAGGCTGAACATGGTTTGAGTATACTTAAAGCTGGAGAAGCCAGGAATAGAGAAAATAATTTTACAGTTGAAATTAGTTAAGGTAATGGTGACATAGTTTTATGTAAATAAAATATTGTATGTTACACAAGTAAATATTATTTACAGGCAGTTTTACAACACCGGAGAGTTTGACATTTAAGGAAATCTTTGAAAATATCAAGGTTATAAAAGGCTATATACAACAAAATATAATGTACTATAAGGGAAATGTTATTGAGGAGTGTGAACAAGGGGAAGAAGAGTCACATACATATGATGGAATTCTGAAGATCATTAAGACTGGGGACTCTACACTTTAAGATATTTTTCAGGCGGACATGGCAAGGGGAAACTTGTCATGGGCTTTATATGCTATAAGTGTAGAGTACGAGAAATGAGGTGAGGTTGGCAATTGTGTGAGCTCAGGACTGAGGTGAATATAGAACTACATACAATGTTAGAACCTTGGCGAACAGGGCGAGGGGAAACTTGCCCTGGGCCATTCTACCTTATCTATGCAGTTACTTGTGTAGCGAGTCCGAGGGGAAAGTCCCGTGTGTAGGTGAGGAAGTCGAATGGACTTATATTTAATTTTCGAAGATAAAATAGTTCTAGATGCAAAGGTAGAATATAGGCGGACAGGGTGAGGGGAAACTTACCCTGGGCCTTTCTACCTTAATAATTTAGATACTACTGGGTTCGTAAAGTCTCGTTGTCAGGTTAGTAATTGGTAAAGATTTCAGGGGATAAGCGGTTCAAATATCTTTGATCATCTTGATTGTAAGTGTAGTCATGTTGCTCTCGTGAGTTAATAGCCGTTTTAGTATGGATTAGAGTGTGATTGAAGTGTTTATATGGTAAATTGAAGGTATTTTTAGGTTGGTCTCGATCATTTACGGGCGGTGAAATAAATTGTTCGTTTTCCGTATAGTGGTTTAATTTGTTGACATGAATTGTATCTGTCTCACGACTTAGAGGTCGGTTGGAGCGGTTGATCCGTACGATTTGAGGGGGAATTATCTCCAGTATTTCATAAGGTCCTGAGAAGAAAGGTGCCAGTTTACCGGTATCTGGATGGTGGTATGTTTTTGCCAAAACGAGATCGCCTACTTCAAAATCGGAAGCTCTATGTGTTTGGTCGAATCTCGGTTTGTCGCGTAAGTGTCGTTCGTGTGTCCTTTGATAGGCCAATTCTCTGGCGTCGTCGATTTTTGGGTAGTTTTGTACATGCTCGGATAGTTGTAGCGGGAAACTACCTAACAAAAGGTATGACGGTGGAAACTCGGTCACAAAATGTGGGGTATGGTTATAAGCCTGAAGGACCTGAGGTAGTAGTTTGGTCCAGGCCGTCTTAGGTTGTTGGAGGCGCAACAGTTCAAGTTTGCCAGTAATCGTGGCGTTTAGTCGTTCACTTAATCCGTTGGCCTGAGGGTTGTTGCTTGTCGTGAGAAGTTGGCCAATGTTATGTCTAATCAAAAATCTAAGAAATTTCGGAGAGGTGAAGGCAGGAGCTCTATCCGTCAAAAGTCGTTTAGGAGAACCAAACTGCATCACCTTTTTAATCACTTGGGTATAGGTGAGAATGCTGGTGGACTGCGATGGAAATGCCCACACGTACCGTGTGGCATGGTCCACTACGACATGTAAGAAGGTCTGAGAATTTCCATATTTCGCGAATCCAGAAATAGTATCTAGTGACACTAGTTCGTACGACAGGACCGCTGGGGGGAGTTGTCCCGATTTTCCGTAGATAGGTCCTTTTGGTGGTTTGACTAATTGGCATACTAAACAGGTTCTTACATGTGTCCTGATGTCATTTGTCATGCCGTCCCAATAGTATTGGGCTGCGCTCAGTCTGGTCATCTGCGAAATGCCGGGGTGATTGAAATCGCGATGGGCTCGTTCTAGTAGGGTGCCACGGAGTGATGGTGGAACAATTATTTTAGTGACACCCCGTCGTGTGATGGTCATAAGGTCCTTGTCATTGAGGATATACCTTGTGTCCCTCCGTAATTCGCCCTGATGATCTTTTATTTGACCTGTGGATAGGAATCCGCAGAAAAGGTTACGGGAGAGTAGGTTCGCCTCGTACTGACGCGAGCCCTTGAGGTATTTGACCTCATAGTCGTAAGCTGAGAGTCGAAGGCTCCAACGAAAGGGGCGTCCGGTGGGGTCTTTTATGGTCTTTAGCCATTGTAAGGCGTGATGATCCGAGTAGATGACAAACTTTGTACCTAGGAGGTACACTCGGAATTTGTCAACGCACTCTACAATGGCTAAGCACTCCAGTTCAGATATAGTGTAATTACGCTCATAGGAACGCAACGCGCGACTGTAATATTGTACAGGGTAGATGTTACCGTCAGGATGTACTTGTTTGAGTACACCTGCGATGCCCTGCGTGGAAGCGTCGCAATAGACCTGGCATGGGAGCCCTTCTTGAAATAGATGTAACACAGGTTGTGTTGCGAGGTGTTGCTTCAATTTATCAAAGGCTTGTTGACAATTCGGGCTCCAAAGCCATTTGGCGTTCTTTTTTAGTAATTGATTTAAGGGTTGGCGAAGTCTAGCATATTCTGGGATGAATTTATGATATACGTTGACGGCTCCTAAAAATGATTGTAGGGTTTTAATGTTGATAGGGGTTCTAATAGCGTTGATGATTTCGGTATTTTTAATATTAGGTGTGTAAGTCCCTGCGGTGATGTGGTAGCCGATAAAATCTATTTCAATTTGATAAAAATTACATTTTTTAAGGTTAAGTTGGAGAATTTCCTCTAAACAGAATTTAAAGAAAAGTCGAAGGTGCGTAAGGTGTTGTTCTGAGGAGTCAGAAAAAATAACGAAGTCGTCATAATAATGGGCTATGAAAGAGAGGTGGTGTTTGTGGATCAACTGGGTAAACACACGTTCGAAAATTTGGGGTGCTGATTTGAATCCAAAGGGTAAGCGTTTAAAATTATATTGCCCTTGTTGAGTCACGAAAGAGAGTAGTGGTTGACTCTCCTCCGCGATGGGGATTTGATAGTATGCATTGCTTATGTCAACGGTGCTAAATACTCTGGCTTTCGACAGGTTATCCAGTACCGTTTCTATCAATGGCAAAGGATGCAAATCCGAGGGTACTAGTTCGTTCACGCGGCGGAAGTCAATGCAGAGACGCATGGTGTTATCGCGTTTGCGAACGAGTGTCACAGGAGAGGAATATGGGCTAATGTCATGTTTTAGAAGTTGAGATATCTGGTCCTGAATTTCCTTCTGGTAGGCATAGGGAGTTCGGTATGGTCGGAGGGAAATAACCTTATCGGAAATAATTTTGAGTTTTACAGGGGTTATGCTGAGTGGTAATACATTGAATTCATTGATAGGGAAAATATCTTTAAAAGAATACAATAATTGCTGATAAGGGATAGTCAGTTCTGGGCGTTGTTCGATAAATTCTTTAATCATTAATTCTCTAGAGGCGCATGGGCTGGTAGGAAGGCTATTAAGGTTGTAAGGGTGAGAGGGGCATTCAGGGGAAGGTTGATAAATATTACTAAGGGTTGTTTGTAAGTAAGGCTCACGTGGAGGTTGAAAATCGTCAACGCCTAAGTTAACCGAGTGAATTATGGGTCGTTTAGGGTTAGAAGTTATTATTCGCGAGCCGTGCTTACAAGTGGGAAGGTCACATACAAAATGGTACAAATGTTTAGGTACTGGAACACTATTTGGAAGTATCAATTGATTATGAAAATCTATTGTTAATCTTAAGTATTGCATAACATGAATAGATAGGATACCATGTTCAAGGGGTGAATTCAAAATATAAAATGTTTCATTAAAATATTAAAATTATTAAATTGTATTGGTAAGGTAACTAATCTGATTGGTTTGGCATGACTAGATATAGTACGGATAATAACATCATTGTTAATAGGGGTGGAACAAATGAAACTATTAACATTTTCAATATATTCAAATTGGTTTAAACTAATTATGGAAACATTGGCTCCAGAGTCAATTAGGAATGGCATCTTTAAAGAATGAATGATAGGGGTTAAAATAATTGCACTTACAGGCGTATGCTGGTTTAGGGTGCAGGTAGGTTCAATGAGCTTCGGAGGAGTTCTGCTGCCGAAGCTGGCATTACTTGGTTTCTCCCGAGCTCGTCGTTGCTGCGGTCTCGTAGACACCTGCAGGCCCAGTCGATCTTTCGGGTTGCTCGACGCTGTGGACCGCAGGTGTAAAGGTCCGAAAAGTCCGCTGGTAGGGCCCTCGCTGCTGACACTGTGCGTGCCAGTGTTGTCCGCCACAGTAACGGCAAGGATATGATGGGGTCTTGTCCACGGTGGTGGAAGGTGCTCTGCTCTGGCGCGGTGATCGTTGTTGGGCAGCTTTAGTGCTGGTGTTATCCCCTTCGTAGGTCAGCTGTTGGGCTAAGCACAACCATTCTTCTGGTCTCGAGGGTTGTGCCATCTTTAAAAGGTTGCCATAGTTACGTGGCACACCGTTGGATAGTGCTTGCACGATGGCACTCTTAGGGGGGTTGATCGCCAATCCTATTCGGACCTTGTTCTTGTAGAAGGTCTCGATCTCGGCCATCGATGTGCATTTAAGTTCATAGAACTCTTGAAGAGTGAAGCTAGGGCGTCGGGGATAGACGGCGCAGAGTGACTCCTTGACCTCTTCATAAGTCTTATTGATTAGAGCTAAGTCTTGTGCAATTTTGCGAGGTTCGCCTCTGAGTGATGATAGAGCCTTTCGAGCTTGGCGTGCTGGCTCTAAGTTGTGGAAGTTCGGCTGAGACTCAAGTTGTGAGAAGAAGTGTGCGGCAGGTTCATCTCCGTCGTAGGTGATTGCTTCTTCAGACTCACGGTTTAAAAGTTGGTCGAGACAGAGGGTGACAGTTCGAAGGGAAGCGGCTACAGTAGAGTCGGTCGTTGGTTCTTGTGGAACTTGGTTGTGGGTTTGTTCGATCATCGTGGTATTGCTTCTTGTTTTCTTCATACTCTGGTATATGAGGGATTTGTTTCCCGGTCAGGTCTTATCCTGTCGACTTTCGATGTGACAATATAGTGGTAATAATGTGGTGAGGAGAGAAATAATCACACGACGAGTTGGAAGAGGAATCTGGAAGCCATCCGAGAGAGAGAGGGAGCGAGAGCGCTGTCCGCTGAACGACTGCCTGTGTGGCCACCACCCGACTACCAAAATAGTCCCCAGGTGTTGACGGGCGGGCCCCTTTTTCCGCCCCTTTGGAATGTCGTGATGTCTAAAGTGTCTCGCTTTAGCTGCCCATCTCTCTCTCGTTGACTGTAGGTTTGTTTTATTAATCCTGGAAGAGCATATATTATGACATATATATTTGGATTTGGTCTTATTATCTTGTGTTTATAAAGTGTAAATTCGCGTGGTCAAATGCTATGAGCTGGGGTATAGCGATGATCCACTTGAATGAGTTCTGTAAACTTGAATAAGGGATCTCTACGTAATTGATCAAGGAATTTCTGATTTAATTATTCTTGAATAAAAGCTACATGAATGAATTTGATTAGCCTAACATGACTTGATGGCTCGATTTAACTAGACTAACGAATAAACTAAACAAAACAAAATATATAGACAACACACTGTTGCCGAATCAATGAAAATATATACAGATTAAAATAAAACAATTGTGGGCAGCATGGAATTCTAGGCGGAGTCAGATAACAAATTATTTATTATAAAATCAACTTTTAATTACATTTATTCAATACAAATTATCAGAAGGGGTTAAATTGTTGTATATTACATGTTGAAGTTCTTTTTGTATCTTTGTGTGGTCAAATATCATTTCTAGAATATAAAATGTTAGATATATGTGTTTGATACATTATAGATAAATATTTATATTTCATATGATTTATGATTTATATTTAGAATGATGTATAATTATTTTATTATATTGAAATGACAACAATTAATATGATATTAATGTTAATTCATATAATTTTAATAAAGTATATTTTATGAGCATTATATATTTAAAAGATAATACAATTTAATATTTGTATTAAATAGTTATTAAACAAATTGAAACTTATAATGAAAATATGAAAAGTTAATATTTGTGAGCCGCTACACAATAAAGAATTATGTAAACAATGAATTATATAAATTAACAATAAAGAATAGAATAACATATATCAATGAATAATATTTAACAACAATATTCACAATAATTAACAATGAATAACAAATAAGAATAAAACATACATTTTTAACCAAACATAATATATAATCTAAAATTTGCCGTATCGTTTTATAATTGGCTTGTTTCGTTTGCCTTCTTCTTTGTTTCGCCATCTATCAATTCTATCATTGCCCTATATACTAACAGGGGCAGATTTCCATTGCACTGTATTGCACTCCCTTGTTTATTGAGTGTAAGAATCTGAAAGAATTGTAATTCCTGAGGGTTGTTGTCTTAGACAAAAATATCCAGGCTTATACTTTAACAGCAATTAGCTTCGCTGTGTAGTTTGAGAATATTTCTCACTCACTGTATCAATGATTCGAGTTAGTTCAGTATTATCTGGTAAAAGAAGAACAATATTTCAGTGTTTCATCAGATGAATCACCTGTGTAAGTCTGGCTGGGTCTTGTTTTAATACATTTATAGTCTTTATAGTTTCTCTTTTATGTAGTTGGAAAAGTTATTCTTAGAAAGGGGTAAATGAGGTTTAGAGATATTGAAATGTTTAGGGACAAAATTGATGTTAATTCCAGTTGTTTATAGTAATTTGTTTTTGAAGTAATACAAGGTATGTCCCATAAGTTCCCGGACTGGGTCCATAAAAAAAAAAGGTAAGATTTTTTTTAATTTTTTTTATTAAAACTTTTCAAAGTAATCCCCCCTTGCTTCAACGCACCAGCGCCATCGTTTCTCCCAATTGTCGAAACAGTTTTTATAAGCCTCTTTTGGAATGCTCTTCAATGCTAACGGCGATTTTTCTATTATGTCATCCCTGGTGTCAAAATGTCTTCCTTTTAGAACTGCTTTAAGTTTGGGGAACAGGAAAAAGTCATTTGGTGCGATGTCTGGGAAATAGGGTGGTTGAAGTAGGATTTGTGTCCCGTTTTTCGCCAAAAAGCTAGTCATCAAGTGCGCTGTGTGAGGGCGAGCATTGTCATGGTGTAGGATCCAGCCACCATTAGTCCATTTTTCTGGCCTTTTTTTTTTCGAATCGCTTCCCTTAGACGGCGAAGAATGCCCAAATACATATCCTTGATAACTGCTTGGCCTGCAGGAAGATACTCGTGATGAAAAATGCCCTTTTTATCCAAAAAAGCGACCAGCAACACCTTGTTTCAGGGGCAGATTTCCATTGCACTGTATTGCACTCCCTTGTTTATTGAGTGTAAGAATCTGAAAGAATTGTAATTCCTGAGGGTTGTTGTCTTAGACAAAAATATCCAGGCTTATACTTTAACAGCAATTAGCTTCGCTGTGTAGTTTGAGAATATTTCTCACTCACTGTATCAATGATTCGAGTTAGTTCAGTATTATCTGGTAAAAGAAGAACAATATTTCAGTGTTTCATCAGATGAATCACCTGTGTAAGTCTGGCTGGGTCTTGTTTTAATACATTTATAGTCTTTAGAGTTTCTCTTTTATGTAGTTGGAAAAGTTATTCTTAGAAAGGGGTAAATGAGGTTTAGAGATATTGAAATGTTTAGGGACAAAATTGATGTTAATTCCAGTTGTTTATAGTAATTTGTTTTTGAAGTAATACAAGGTATGTCCCATAAGTTCCCGGACTGGGTCCATAAAAAAAAAAGGTAAGATTTTTTTTAAATTTTTTTATTAAAACTTTTCAATGAATAACAAATAAGAATAAAACATACATTTTTAACCAAACATAATATATAATCTAAAATTTGCCGTATCGTTTTATAATTGGCTTGTTTCGTTTGCCTTCTTCTTTGTTTCGCCATCTATCAATTCTATCATTGCCCTATATACTAACAGGGGCAGATTTCCATTGCACTGTATTGCACTCCCTTGTTTATTGAGTGTAAGAATCTGAAAGAATTGTAATTCCTGAGGGTTGTTGTCTTAGACAAAAATATCCAGGCTTATACTTTAACAGCAATTAGCTTCGCTGTGTAGTTTGAGAATATTTCTCACTCACTGTATCAATGATTCGAGTTAGTTCAGTATTATCTGGTAAAAGAAGAACAATATTTCAGTGTTTCATCAGATGAATCACCTGTGTAAGTCTGGCTGGGTCTTGTTTTAATACATTTATAGTCTTTATAGTTTCTCTTTTATGTAGTTGGAAAAGTTATTCTTAGAAAGGGGTAAATGAGGTTTAGAGATATTGAAATGTTTAGGGACAAAATTGATGTTAATTCCAGTTGTTTATAGTAATTTGTTTTTGAAGTAATACAAGGTATGTCCCATAAGTTCCCGGACTGGGTCCATAAAAAAAAAAGGTAAGATTTTTTTTAATTTTTTTCATTAAAACTTTTCAAAGTAATCCCCCCTTGCTTCAACGCACCAGCGCCATCGTTTCTCCCAATTGTCGAAACAGTTTTTATAAGCCTCTTTTGGAATGCTCTTCAATGCTAACGGCGATTTTTCTATTATGTCATCCCTGGTGTCAAAATGTCTTCCTTTTAGAACTGCTTTAAGTTTGGGGAACAGGAAAAAGTCATTTGGTGCGATGTCTGGGAAATAGGGTGGTTGAAGTAGGATTTGTGTCCCGTTTTTCGCCAAAAAGCTAGTCATCAAGTGCGCTGTGTGAGGGCGAGCATTGTCATGGTGTAGGATCCAGCCACCATTAGTCCATTTTTCTGGCCTTTTTTTTTTCGAATCGCTTCCCTTAGACGGCGAAGAATGCCCAAATACATATCCTTGATAACTGCTTGGCCTGCAGGAAGATACTCGTGATGAAAAATGCCCTTTTTATCCAAAAAAGCGACCAGCAACACCTTGTTTCTGGATTTCAATAATCTGGATTTTTTGGGTCTAAGCTCACCCTGACATCTCCACTCGGCAGATTGATGCTTGGTTTCAGGATCATAGCCATAGACCCATGTCTCGTAGCCTGTGATTATCTTGCCTTTCCATTCCGGATCCGTTCTTGTCATTTCCAACATGTCCTCACAGGTTGCAAGCCGAAACAGTTTTTGCTCATTAGTGAGGAATCTTGGGATGAATTTTGCAGGAGTCTTTTTGATTTGGTTACGATCCTTCCAATCTTTGTTTTAGAGATGCCTGTGTCTTGCTCTAGCTCCAGCAAAGTGGTTCGAGGATTTTCTTTTATCAAATCGGTGATTTTTTGCACATTTTCATCAGTCCTTTGAAATTTTTGGGCGTCCTTGACGAAGATCATCTTCAATGGAAATTCTGCCAGCTTTAAATCTAGAATGCCATTCAAAAACAATTGTTCTCTTTGGGGAATGCTTTATTAAGCATTTAAAAAGTTTCGGTTGCTGATATTTGAAGTTTCACAAAAAATTCTATGCAAATCCTCTGCTTCAATTTTCGTTACATCGTAAAATCGCCGCAGCGCTATGTGTAACCTTTAAATAAATTAGAATAACTTTGGGGCGCGTGCACGTACCGCCTCGATATTGGTACCACCGTGTAGCCAGATATTTTTCCTATAATAAACAGTCAAATTCATTTACATTTTTCATTTTTTTTTTTTTTTTATGGACCCAGTCCGGGAACTTATGGGACATACCTTGTATTTTGATCTGCTTTTTTATCTCATTATTTTGTTGTAGCAAAGAGGAGTGATGTAGTAAAAAATGTTTTTTTTTTGGGGAAATATAACTTTTACTACAGTTTGTAATTTTGTTTTTGAATTTTATGTTTGAGAGACGTCTTCTTTTGTTCCATCTTTTGTAAATTTTTGAAGTTTACATTCTATATTTCATATTTCGAGTTTTTTCTGAGGAAACTGGCACCATATTGAGGAGGCATCCTCCAGGACAGGTCCAACTACACTGGTGTAGATGGTCTTGATCCCAATATACTGCTACCGCCATTAGCTTTGTTGTGTTTTGTACTATATACAAGGTTTATATGGTATGATTTGTAAAATAAGTTCTGGGTCTAAAGTTACTATAAGAAAATATTTGGGTTATTGGTTATTTTTCAAGTAATTTACTATTTAGGAATAATTTGGTTTTATTTTAATTTCTATTTTTTTCTGTCTGAAGTGAAGGCGCGTTATCATCTTTTTTTTTGTTTGAGTGGGTAGAAGCTTCAGTTTACTGGCCCAATATTCTATGTTCTCTTGTGAGTTATTGAGATTGTTCTCGATATTCCTTATGTCAGTATTTGTGTTCCATAAGACTATGCCATCTTGAATGACCACTTTGGTATCGAGATTTAGATGTTCGTGGATATTGATGGTGTAGAGAAAGAATAGCATCGGGCTCAATACTGATTATGCGGACCCCAATCCTACATTCTGGTTATTTTTTAATTAATGCTATTGTTTCGTACACTTAATTCATTTTATCTTAAAATTCAGTTATCTGAATCAAAGGTTTTCCTCTCTCTTCTTCCTAATTCATGAGGAATATTATTTAGGTTGATTCTCCAGACTCTCTCCGAAACTGACGTCATGTAAAGGTAGACCGCTGTAATTTGGTTTTCCTATGAACTCTCAATTAATGTTGATGTGAAGTAGAAGAGCTGGGCTTTCACACTATGATTTGTTCCGTTTGATACCAGTCACCCACATTGAATATCCCAATTGCCTCAGAGACCTATCCTTTAGACGAACAATACTCAAAAGGGGCATGTGGGCTTTACTTTCTGAGTCCTGATCCATGCCATAACATCTTGTTTATTGGCCTTGTTGGAATTTCATACCACTGCCGTGGCTCCTTGGTCTCAGAGGTCCCAACTGAAGGTAATTTGTAGTTTTAGGTAAAACAGAAATATCAGTGGTTGGATGTGCAGCGAAGAAATTTCCAGAATTATTTAGCCCTGTCACATACAACAACTGTGTTATACTTATGTGAAAAACTAATGATTATTTATGAAGATAAAATAAGAAATATCTTAAAGGTATATTCAATCTCAATTACACGTGGTATAGACCATGATAATCATGATGGATAGATGTTGTCCACTGCTTTTACTGTAAGTGCACCAAATACGTATACGTGTGAAAAGCAGTTCGACTTTTGCACTTACAAACGTGCCAGAGCCTATTTGGTTATTTGCATTCTCTGGAGTTGGACCTTTGCAATATACCGGTCCATTGGAGCAATTTTTTATTAGGAAAAAGTGCCTATTGCGGGATTCGACCCCGGGTCATAGCGAACGAAAACAACAATTTAGACCGCCCTTCCACCGACCCCCATATAAGTTAATTAGACCGAATCTGAATAAAATAACACTCTGTGACGTTTCTGTAACAGCGTTGTTACAGAAAGGTCACAGAGTGGTATTTTATTTTGATTTGGTTTTATCACACACCTTGTAGTTCTCATATACAATATAAATTGTGTCTTATCATGAAATAAGAAACTTGTTTATATTGATAGTATTTCTCTGGTGCCACGGTTACTTGCGCAGGTAAATATACAGTAAGTGGTGATTCGTTGATACTTTGTTTGTTCCTAAATCACACACCTTACATCTGTATGGGGCTGTTAAAAGAGTATATATTAACGTATTAAATAATTGATACATTAATGTCTTCCTATCATATATATGTGAACATAGGCAGGAAAATATTCTAAGTTAGGTCAGTTAATTTTGGATCAAGCTTAAATGCTGATTATACATGGATTTATAGGCAGATATTTCACGAAATATTCTAATCATAGAAAATTTAGATGAATATTCAATGGGTATTATTTCATTCTGGCAGCGACGCGTGCACTGTGCCTTTTAGAAAAATATATAAATAAATATTTTAGTTGGTGAAAATAGGAAACACTTCGCCCATAAAAGGTTTTATTTTCTTTGCATTTCAGCAAAATGCTTTCGTCTTCGTCAGGAAAAATTTACAACGAGCATTTGGCAAGGCACGTCGAGAAAATAAAATATTTTCTGACCGAAGTGTATTTTATTTGTAAGAACTATGAATGCCGTCAGGAAACCTCTAATTTCGAGAACAATTTGTTAGCCCAAAACTTTAAGGCAATTGTATATATATTTTTGATTCAGCATTAAATTTTAGGTATTTACTAGCGGACGTACCCGGCTTCGCCCGGGTTTTACCCGAGTAAAAGTTTGTCTAACGAATCTCTCGATAAAGTGAACATTTTTTTCCCGGTCCCTTGAAAAATACTCGATAAGTTGAATAAAATCAATATTAATTGGTTCCCTCGGTAATTGGAAGATAAAGGAATAGTATCTTGCCTTGGAATTGTATCATTATTCTTGTATGGATGTACCCGGCTTCGCCCGGGTTTTACCCGAGTAAAGGTTTGTTTAACGAATCTCTCGATAAAGTGAACATTTTTTCCCGGTCCCTTGAAAAATACTCGATAAGTTGAATAAAATCAATATTAATTGATTCCCTCGGTAATTGGAAGTTAAAGGAATAGTATCTTGCCTTGGAATTGTATCATTATTCTTGTATGGATGTACCCGGCTTCGCCCGGGTTTTACCCGAGTAAAGGTTTGTTTAACGAATCTCTCGATAAAGTGAACATTTTTTCCCGGTCCCTTGAAAAATACTCGATAAGTTGAATAAAATCAATATTAATTGATTCCCTCGGTAATTGTAAGTTAAAGGAATAGTATCTTGCCTTGGAATTGTATCATTATTCTTGTATGGATGTACCCGGCTTGGCCCGGGTTTTACCCGAGTAAAGGTTTGTTTAACGAATCTCTCGATAAAGTGAACATTTTTTCCCGGTCCCTTGAAAAATACTCGATAAGTTGAATAAAATCAATATTAATTGATTCCCTCGGTAATTGGAAGTTAAAGGAATAGTATCTTGCCTTGGAATTGTATCATTATTCTTGTATGGATGTACCCGGCTTCGCCCGGGTTTTACCCGAGTAAAGGTTTGTTTAACGAATCTCTCGATAAAGTGAACATTTTTTCCCAGTCCCTTGAAAAATACTCGATAAGTTGAATAAAATCAATATTAATTGGTTCCCTCGGTATTTGGAAGTTAAAGGAATAGTATCTTGCCTTTGAATTGTATCATTATTCTTGTCTCAAATAAATTGCCGTGTCATCCTGAATTTTGTCTTTCCTAATTTTCTACATTACAAAATCATCGTATCATCATGATAATATTTAGAGCAGATTGTTGAATTATAACAGATAAATTAGAATATTTATCTTGATTATTTCTAGGCGAAAAGTTATTTCAAAAATTTTATTTGCTAGAAACCTTCCCAGTACTATACTAAATAACTTCCCAAAGTTTCATGGCGATCCAATGAGTGGTTTGGTCAGGCATAAAGGACAAACAAACAAACAGACACACACACATACATTCATTTTTATATATATAGATTCACACACTTATCACTATATAAATATATATATATTAAAATATTATTTATATAAATTATATACTAGTCATTTTGCGTGAACATTATTTTAATCTCCTCTACACCACATTCTGGAGGATAAAAAATACTTCAAGCACATTCTCACTATATCTTCATCTGACTGGCTGGAGTTCTACCTCCAACTTAATGTAGGATTCAATTATGTTGATAATCCCCACGATATAAAGGTGGTCGGTTTGTCTCCTGCCAAGTGGTGAAATGTCTCCTTATATCTTATAGTAAACATTAACATTCGATTCTAAATTTATATTTAGGTGTCAAATACAAATATAGACTGCGAATTTGAAAATACCTTTTGGTCTCGTATACGATCCATTTAAAAAATATATAGAATTCTAACTTTAAATTATTGGATATCCATACTATATTTTCAATTAAATGTAATAAGTTGAAATATTTAACAATATTTGGAATGATTCATTTCCCCCGCGTGCATCATTCTCTACATACAAACTCTAGACACCAAACTACAGATACACATGTGGAACACACACACATGTAGTTATTTAAAATCACATTAGTATATTGAGTATTAAAATATTTATCAACAAATTATTATTTCTAATAAATGGTAGCAATAAAGCACGAATGTTTCTTCCATATATATAAAACAAACATCTACTGTTCTTACGGCGATGAAAAAATATTGGGAGGGATTGGCTCATCTGTGGTGAACCATCCCAGCGGTTTCGCCAATTCAATCTACCAGACCGCTTCTTAGAGCTCTTATACAGTTTTAGGATTTTGCTTATATATACTACACTGAAAGGTGAAATCATAGAAGTAGTATTCAAGTAAACTACAGAAATGAGCTTCTAGACTAATAGAATTATATATAAATATAAACATTTGCATCGAGCAATGCTCTTTCTCGCACAAAAATACAAGGCCAGGTATTCAAAAATAAATATAAGGCAATAACACGCCATCTATATATAAGGAAGGAAACCATTAAACACGAATGTTTATTCTAAACATATAAAAACAAACGTCCTTACTGCTATGAAAAAATATTCTGAGGTATATTAGAATTTAAGAACCTTTCAAATGATACCCAGTTACAAATATAAAACCTCCTTAAGTAACCCATTTGAGCGACCGTCTCTTTAAGCGACCACTTTTATAAAATCTGAAGTGACTTGAGCTAATTCAACCTCCAATGACCGACCACCTCCTGGAGAAACACTGTTGGGCTCTCAATAGGACAGTATGACAGACCATATTATAGACCTCAGGACTATATTAACATGGCAGTTAAGGACAGTAGAAGTCTTGAGTTTGGCTGCTTGACTTTGGACAGAGACCGAAAGATTTTTTTTTTAAATCTTAAATAACTTCTGAATTATAAAATAATGGTGGTCTCCATTCCTCTCTAATAACTAAAGCCTGAAACAAAAAACTACGCAGAGCATAAGATGCCGCACTCTTTCCACAACGCGACATTTTACACGAAAGGTTCAAACATTCCTGGTTGAACATTGAAGAAATTGATATCGCTAAAAGCCGATCCTTCAGGACATTTGTAGTTCCTCTGACAACAACCCCTGGGGTTTGATCAAGAAATATATTACCTCTAGTAGACCCAATCCCCTCTCTTCTCTTACTTCTGAGAGAAATTCGCTATCGCCCTCCATTCCCAGCTATCTCGACTTCCTCTTGTTGTCTTACTTCTCCCCGCCACCGTCCCGCTCACTTATCTTTTCCAGTAACTATTTCGGTCTGCTACCTCACTCTGACCCCACTTTCACTGATCTAAAATTGGAAATCGCCGCAAGATCTCTCAAACCAAGGAAAACACCTGACCTCGACCTTCTACCAGGGAGATTCACGGAATAGCCCATGATTCCTTCCCTTCTTTCTTTCTGAAGCTCTTTAATACTTGTTTCAAAATAGGTCACTTCCCTGCTTTCTGGAAACACAAAGGTTGGCCTTTGTTCCTAAAAGGTGTTACTCTTCTGAATTTGCTACAATAAATAGGTCAATTTTCCTACTTTCTGCCTCAAGTGAGATTCTAGAGGGCCTATTATGTCACCGCTTCACGGATTTTCTGGAAGCTAACTCTCTCATTATTTCTCTTCAATTTGGTTTCCTTACAGTTTAGGCCTTTTATTTGATAAAAAATTAAAAAGGCGATTTTGGACTTCCACTGCTTGCTTATTGATTAACCTGGACATCACCTCAGCCTTTGATCAACTCTATATCCCCGCCCTCTCCCATCGCCTACATGCCCTGAATCTCCCTTCCTCTTTACTTAACATGTATGGCTCCTTTCTGATTGACTGTTCCGCCACTCTTACTTACAGAGGCCATTCGCGGTCCATCACCGCTTCTAGAGGCTAGGAATTTGGCTCCAAAAGTGGTCCTAACTTTCGGACATCTTTTTGACGCCATTATTTCTCACTCCGTCCCCCAGGATGTACCTATACGAGCATTCGCTGATTATATCCAGTCGGTTATCACCGGTCACCCTGACACTCCAACGCACAGACATCTCATCTACACCTGGTGCCTAGGTCACAATCTCAAACATTCACCAAACAAGTACTCCATCCTCTCCATTCATTATCTATAATCCTTCCCTCCCTATCGATAGCATTCCAATCCCTTGCCTTGAAGAGGTAACGATTCTCGGTTTCAAATTCAACTCACGCCTCTCTTTTTCCTTCGACCTTAACCAAATCTGCACTGAAATCTATATATCTTTCCGCAACTACACTCCTGTGCGAACCTGTATTGTGAGTTGGATTTTAAAGCCCGCCTTCTCATGTACAACGCCTTTTTCAGCCCACTCTCACATACGCGGCTTCCATCTGGGGGGCAGCACAATTCGTGGGATTCTCATACGATATACACATAAAATATTTTGCCAACACCATACACGGCTACCGCACAACACTAATTCTTACTTCCATTGCACTGATGAGGCCCTTTCCCTTGGATCTGACAATACCTCTACTCTCTGCAACCTTCTCACCACAGGTCCTCTCCCTTTCAATATTGAAGGCCGTCCCCGCCCCCACCCCTATTCTCCACCTCAATCCTTACCTCGAATCTTCTATTCTCCACTTACTGCCTAATAATTCTGATGTCTCATACTTTACAGATGTTCCAAGTCACAGGACTCGGCACTGAAATTTGTTGGTTTTTCTTCGCTACTTCTTTTTCCTTCTTTTGAAACATCCATCCCTCTCTCAAATAATTTTTCAGTCCTACAAGCGGGGAGTTTCACACTTCTGTCGGCATTGAAAGCCATTTTCTTCCTTCCACCACAACAATCTGTGGCAACTTATCGGAATGCCTCTCACTTCTTTTTCCCTGTCCGACTTGCATTGTCGCAATTTCCTAATCCACAGATTCCAAACTACCTCTTACAAACTTTTGTATCACGCGGAATCTCGCTACACTGGTTCAAGAGTCATTCTGGTAACTTTGGTAAATGTTGTACAGACTCTCTTGCGAGATCCACCTCTGCGGACACTGTCACTCTCGCCCAATACAAACTGGCCTCACGTAGCACTCATTTTAAACATCTGAGCAAATCCTTCTGGGTCTCGTGAGAGGAGGAGTTCATTACCGCTAACCCTACTATCTACAAGAACCTAGAAATCTCTCCTTGTTCTTAGTTTTCAATTCATAAACACATCATACCTGATTATGGAATAACTACAGGCCTCATTACCGTCCACACATGGATTGGAAGCTTTGACAAATCAAAGAATATACGTGCCCCAACATGCAGTCACTATCTCTCCTTTTCACAAACAATTACACATATTTTTCGAGTGCCCTAATCTTGATACTGAATGCTCATATCTCTATGCAGCCTGCCTCAGAACCATTGGCTACATACCACTAAACTTAAACGACCTGTTTTGGAAGGACAAAGTTTGTGAATCGAAACTGAAATACGCCCATAATAGAGGGAGGTTTATCTCCTCCAATATAACATATTCGACTTCAATCAAACCTTTACTTTATTTGATAACATATTATAATTTCTCTTTCACATTCATTACTCTTCCGCTTTCATAAATTTCCATTTTTGGACATTTTTCTTTGCCTTCACGGTAACTGTACATGTTTCTCCATCATATTATTTCCTTTTAACTTTGTGCAACCTTTCACTGTATATAATTTCCTTTTGCTACCCCTTTTTCGTTTTATATTCGTTGAGGGAGAAAAAAAAAATAAATAAAATATAATGCTAAAAGAAAAAGAAATGACTTTTTCAAAATGTTTAACCATAAAACGAAAATTAAAAACTCTGGGGAAAGGTATTATAGCCATTAAATAAATATTTTTGAATGAAAAAATATAAATAATAAATAAAAACTGAATTATAAAGAAATATTTGAAACCTTCCATTATCCCCCTGGCTGCCCCTCTATAATCGAACTTAAAACCCTATTGTACCCTACGTATCAATCGCTTTCTTCCATTTCTTAAATTGATTACTCTCCTCCACTTTATTATATTAACCATAGACTGTATCTGGGTTTACAGACTCACCTTTTGACTTGTTCTCCTTTGTACTCTCACCATACTCATTGAACCATCTGTAGTTTCGCCCGGGAAAGTCCCAGATTGACTTGAGTGGGCGTTGAAATTTAATCTGTCCAGTTCTTGGACAGATGTTTTTTTGTTGTTGTTCCCTTTGACCAGTTGATTGCGAAGATCTCACTCTGAATGAATACGGTACCACCCTTTTATCGAAAACTATTCAAGAATTAAAACATCTCCCAATCACTGCAAAAGTGACTTCACTTTTAATTCTAGAATATTCAAAGCAAACCTCGCTTTCTTGACGCTATTAAACAGGATAAATCCTAGCTTCAGAATAGAGAAGTAAGAAGGCTCTAATTTATCTAACTAGAACTAAAACTTGGCTACCACTCGAGCCTCAGTTAATAGGATTTTATCCAATATATGTTTATATGTAAATAAATTCTACACCATATAAAAAGCAACGTAACATTATAACCTTGAATCATAAACATTTGTAGATAGTTTATGTAAGACGTGGCATGTAGAGTTCGCATAGAGCGAATAGGTCACACGGAAGAAATACATTTTGATTGATTCCTTTGGCGGGCACAAATCTTTTGCAGAAATGTAAATATGTAATCTTTTATTTTCCTTATTCCTCACACCTTTAGTCACGTATTATACTTTCTCAAATTGTGTCTTATATATTTTCATCAGCACAAATAAAGCAAATTGTGACTGAAAATTTAATCATATTTCCAAGATTATATGACTACAAACTATACACTATACAGTAATACTCAAATATTATTTTAAAAAGCAAATAATAATTTCTCTCTTATCTGCAAAAATAATTATGTAACATATTTATGTGATGATTTAAGACCATGGTATTATTGTAATAAATCCAAATATGTAATACCACATGTTTCAACACGTGAATGTACATAACTTGCTATTTACTGCAAATATTAAACATCAAATAACATCAATATATATAATTCTTTATTAATATTGCAGACTGTGCACTTTGCAAGTATTGACAAGATGACAATAAATTATCTTAATTGTCAAATAACATCAATATGTACCGCTAAAGATTGTGATAAAGTATAGCAGCTGTACAGATAGAAGGAATGAAGAATTACATGAGAAACTTAAGTCTAAAGTCCTATTTCAATTAGGAAACGAGGGTTAATAGTTATTAACTAACTAAAATAGTTAGTATGTTTTCTTCAGTCTTCGAAGCCTTGATCCACGTCACATCTATCGCCAGGTAATCCTTTCCTGCCTTAATCCTCCTCATTTCATTCCTCCTTGACGACAGCCGCTTCTTCTGTGGAATCCCTGTTTGCTTATTTCACCTTTGGTCAAGCTGTGTCGCCTTCCTAATGACTGCACGGTAGCGGTGGCATCGAGGTTCATCTAGTATCAGGTAACACTGGTCCAAGAGGTCCCAAGATGTCACAAATACATGTAAATGTGTTAATATACTTAATAATTTCATATCTATATATATATAAATGAATGTTTGTTGGTCCGTCCGTAAGTGATGATCTTCTACATCGCTCAACCGATCGTGATGAAACTTTGGGAAGTTGTTTAGTATACTACCGGGATGGTTTCTGGCTAATTACTCTTTAGAAATAACCTTTCGTTGCATTTTTATTTACAATAAAACGTAAATTCACTCGCAATAAGCGCCCCCTCGCGGCAGGCGTATGGCCTGAAATAGCCTCGCATGAGCGTATTTGTAACGTCAAGCTTAGCCTATAGGTTAGGTACACAGCTTCGTACCCCCACAACCTAGGTTCAAGGCTCAGCGTGGATGTTTTTTTTTTTCATTACTTTTATATTATTGTAGCAAATTATTAAAAATATTATTTTATTTAAAATGTAGGCTTTTTAAAATAAAAATTAACATAAACAATTTTTAAATAATATTTATAACAAACCTAGGTTCGAGGCTCAGCGTGGGTGTCTTTTTTTTATTTTCATTTCTTTTATATTATTGTAGCAAAGTCTTTTTTTACAGCATTATTATATTTTAATTGGTTTATTTTAAATATGTTTGTTATGAAGGCTCTTGGTAATACTATTTAGAGCACATTTTACATTTTAAACACCTAAGCACCCCTCTTTTTAATATTGTAGCAAAGTATTAAAAGTATTATTTTATTTTAGATGTTTGCCATGAAACTTTGGGAAGTTGTTTAATATATTACCGGGACGAGAGATTTCTGGCGAATTATTTTAAAATAATATTTATAACAATAATTATAGCAAATTTTAAGAAATATTTTTAAATTCTGTGTTTGTGCATATATAAATATTTTACAAAAATTGTGAGAACGTTCTATTAGAATATCTCAAAAACAAAAAACAATACATATAAACAAGTTGACTGACATTTAATAATGCAGTGATTATAAAGGGCTATATTATCTATATATATAAAAATCACTTTCAAATTTTAACGTAACGTTCCATTCTCAATCCCGTAGGGCTTTAGATCGGCTAAAACATTTTTATCTTTATAAGTGAATATTAACTTTACGGTACTGAATAGTTTAGTATAATATTAATTTAACATATTACAACTTAGCCACAGCAACGCGTGGCCGGGTTCGCTAGTATTCTATAATTATAAATAGTATAACAGCACACCAAAATATAGATACAATTCAAAGCGCTAGCTTGGCCATCATTTAATCACAAATAATATAAGAGATTTATTGAGACAGCCTCACACAAAGCAGGGCTAAGTCTTATTTAAACGAAATTATTAATTTTCTTTTCCAGGAAACTCCCACAAGTTGTGAGTCAGTTTTGAAGACGCCGCTAAATACCGACAAATGAGCTGGACAACAATAGCATAGATCCCACCTTCTTGGACCTAGCCGTATCTTTGGTGCTGACCTCTCTTCTAGGTGACATGCAACTTGCTTCATCATTTGTGTTGACGCCTGACCACGAAGCCTCATGACTGCTAATGCTCTTTTTGTGATATATATTTAAATATATATATATGTCATAATTTGTATATACCAAGATGTAACCCCACCAAAATATATGCAATGTATCGTCCAAAAGGTTTTAATAAAAGTTAGGCCTCGCGAAAAAGAGAGAACAGCCATTACCAGGATTTCATTATCCAGGAAGTAAAGGTTATTACCCAGGAACTATAAAACTAAGTTCAAAGACCTTCTTCTTCCTGGAGGATTGTAATCATGAAAATACAATGGAGATATCAATATCCAATCAGAGTTCAGCATGAAAAACTAACAGCCAACCAAATACAACCACGTAGACGATCTCAACCAATGAGAGGCATGGAGAGTTAACGAGGAAAATCTCGGACTCAAAGTTAGTCAGTAGGGAACTCGACCTGACGAGGAGCAAGACGTGCTTAAGCCCTTCTCACCAAGGTAACCTCTATGTTCAGAATGTGATAGTCAAGTACTCCATTAGCCTCAAAACCTTCTCTCCCTTATTCGCGAGGTCCATTTTCAACCCATCCTGTGTTCCCTCTCGTTATTTCCCCTGTGAAAAACCCTACCATTTCGACCAAACGACTGCGCCATCAACCACCACAAGTCACCAACCCTACAGTAAGTCAACAAGGTCTTACATAACAATAAACAATCAAAAAAGGGTCCCAATCAAAACAAATTATTATAGAGAGTCGACAGGATATAAATGGAAAACGAGCCACCTCAGGAAACGACAGGACATAAGATGGAAGACAACGCGGCGAATGAGGAAGCCACCGAAGAGACAGGCCCCCTAGCGGCCTTAATAGTGCAGTTGATCGCCGCCCTGACGCAAGTAGGGTCGACCCAGCGCGCGGAGACGGATCTGCCCCCCCCCCCCCTTTCGATGGGACATACGCCGCCCGCCAATACTTCCAGGCCTACGACCGGAAGATGGACGAAGCCCTCGTAGCCACCCCCGATAAGTTGCTCAGGTTGCCTGGCTACCTGACGCGCCAACCCCTGGAACTCTTCAGGAAACTCCGGTTGGCCACCCAGAGCTACTTCCAGGTGAGGCAAACCCTCATGGATCTCTACCCAGAATCCAGCGAGGCATCCTTCGCCATGTACTTCGCCATGAAGCTTGCTGGACAGGCAGGACTGGAGAAATACTACCGGGAGAAAATCGCCATGGGAATGCAACTGGGACTCCCACAGGAGGTAATCCTCGAGACGCTGACGGAGGGGTTGCCGCTCTCCGACCAGCGCCTGGTCCGTGTGGTACCTCCTGAGAGCCTGGGAGAGTGGTTCCAACTGGCGCAGCGGATCCACGGACCCAGCGCACCAACTGCATGTCACCGCGAGGAACAACCGCCCACCATGTCGGGCCCATACACCAGCACACCCAAAAGAACAGGTGCGTGGACAGCACCTGCTCCGCCGTCGAACTGTAAATTCTGCGGCGCCCATCATTGGCACAGTGAATGCCGATATAAACCAGCCCAACACGCGAGCGCGCGGGCAGTGCAAACAGCCCCACATCCACAACACGCCCAACACCCCGCACCAGGCCAAGCCGGACAAGCCGCCAGAGACGCCCCAGCCTTTTGCCAACCAGGTAGGAAGGCACCACCCACTTTTCGTCAGCCAGCTGCCAATCAAACTACCAATCACGCATGAACTTTCACCCCTTTTCTCATTGACACAGGCGCAAGCTTGAACATAGTGCCCTATAACCTATATAAAAAAAATAAAATGTAACCTCCCTCAATTAAAACTTAAAAAACAGCCCATAGACCTACAGGCCATAAACGGTCTTGTACCGACCTTAGGTCAAATAACCCTCCCCTTGACAATAGGTAAAATAACCAAAAACGAGAATTTCCATGTGGTGGAAGCACCTCTACCATTTGGAATTCTCGGAATAAATACCCTCCGAAATTTTAAATTTACAATAGATTTTAACCAAGGCACTATGATCCAACTCGCCGCCCCATTGTCCTCTACCACCTATTACTTTGCTCATATACCCAATGAATGCGCCTATTGGGAATGCCAAGCGGAGTCACAAAGGGCTCACAACACATACAAGTTTCCGCACATGGCATCCAATGCGCGCATCCATTGGTCAAAAACCAATTGTCAACATGCCAATCTAGTCACGCGCACGCACAACACAATTATTTCACTAAGGCCAATTGCCCTTATTATATGCCCTCAATGCACATGGCCACAATGGCCCAAACTCATCACAAAAATGCACAAAACATGTCCATTCAACAGGGCAGTTCTCACACTAAGTACACACGTGACCACACATCATCACACAACCGTCACACACGCGTACATTGCAGCATCCGCGACACTCACACTAAAGCACCACAAAAGCATTCCCATACACATGCGACAGTACGACACAAAGTCCTCACTATCCACCTCACTTTTACAAAGATACAACCACATATTTACACAAAACAAATTCGGCGTACCATGCCTAAAAATCCCACAAGTAAGAATACCCACAAACTCCAACAAAATCATCACCATACGTCCATATCGTGTTCCGATATGCGACCAACAGGAAATCCGCAGTCAAGTCCAACAAATGCTGGAAAACGGCATTATAGAGCAGTCGTTTTCATCTTTCTCTAGCCAAGTCACTCTCGTCACCAAGCGCGACAAGACCAAAAGGTTTTGCATTGACTATAGAAAGGTGAACGAACTTATCAGCTCTGATGTCCATCCACTCCCAAGGATCGAGGATATACTCGACCGTCTCGCACGGGCCAAATATTTCTCAACTGCCGACATATCCTCCGCGTATTGGCAGGTCCCAATACACCCCGATTCTCGACCACTGTTGGCATTTGCCACGCTCGAAGGGTTATATCAGCCCACTCGATTGCCTTTCGGGCTGAAAACCAGCCCTCAGATCTACGAAAGAGCCATGAGTCAAATCCTACAGAGGCACGGACTAGATTGCGTGGCACATTATTTCGATGACTTCATCATTTTCTCCAACACACTGGAGGAACATCAAAACCATCTGCGCCAATTTTTCGCATTTTGCGAGGTAGAAAAGTTACAACTTAACTTCGCAAAATGCGAATTTTTTAAGCAGTCCATAAATTTTCTAGGATACACCATCACTGCTGGTACTACCACACCACTCACACGCAACACAGATATCATCCACGCCATCCAACAACCACACAACCGTAAAACATTACAATCCTTCTTAGGCGCTGTGAACGTTTATAACAAATTCATATCGGACTACGCCCGCTTGCAGACGCCACTTAACAACCTTCTCAAAAAGGATGTCACGTGGGTCTGGGATGATAAATGCCAGAAAGCGTTCACTAACCTGAAAGGAAAGCCTCACCACACACCCCAGTTTACACCTTTACCAAGAAGGTCTGCCATGCCAGGTGTACTGTGACGCCTCCAACCTCGGCATACAGGCATCCTCAAACAGGTCCATCCTGATGGGAAGACCTACCCAGTCCAATACTTCAGCCGCGCCCTTCGTTCACACGAACGGAATTACTCCATCTCTGAATTATAATGTCTAGCAATCGTTGAGAGTGTGGATAAATTCCGCGTCTATTTGATGGGCAGAAAATTCACCATATTTTCTGACCATCACGCATTGCAGTGGCTGAAAACGATCAAAAACCCGTCAGGCAGATTATTTCGATGGAGTTTACGACTGTCGAGTTACGAATTGGAGGTTCGTTACATAAAAGGAGCACGACATTATGAGGCGGACCTCCTATCCCGTAACCCGTTCTGTGGCTTCTTAGACGCCCCCGTCATTAAGAACCATCAGCCTTCCCCATCTGGAGACCCTAAACTGACCATTGATCACAACGGACTTCATACCATTTCCCGCAAAGGTGTAACCAAAATCATAATCCCAAAAACACTCATCAACGAATTACTTCAATCAGTACACACCCAATACAACCACCCAGGCATATCACAGATGACGAGACTCATCTCCGCTCAGTATTATTGGCAGGGCATGTCAAAAGACATTACACAAAAGGTTAAAACCTGTCCAACCTGCCAGTTGACAAAGCGTCCGCTGGGACCCACTTATGGGGAATTAGGTCAACCGCCAGAAGCCAAAGGACCCTTTGACCTACTATCCCTCGATACCATAGCAGAGTTTGCCAAATAAGGCAACGCCAAAGTATACCTCTACGTCGTAGTCGACCATTTCTCGCGCTACACATGGACGTTTCCGTCCAAATCCACCAGCATTTTTACCTATCAACAGGTGCTCAAACGAGTATTACAGGATGGCTCCCCGAAACGCCTTCTTACGGATAGAGCCCCTGCATTCACTTCGCCGAGATTTAGGAGCTTTCTGCTTAACAGGAGTATCCACCCGTTGCTCACCACCAGCAATAATCCACAAGCCAACGGTCTATGTGAACGCCTAAACGCCACCCTTACAGGAAAACTTAGGCTACTACATTTGGAGAATTCTAAGATCGCATGGACCAAGTTGGTCAAACGAGTTAATAATACTCCTCACTCTATCACCGGTTTTCCGCCCATCTACCTGATGTTTGGCGTTCTACTCCCGGAACTTTCTGACCACACCACACCTTATCCAGACATCGACAGAGCTAGGAGGATCGCACACACGAGAACTCAAAACAAGCATCTACGAGACAAAAACGTTTATGACCAACGACACAAACAACCACGCTTCGAGATAGGCGACCTGGTGTTGGTTAAAATATATCACCACCTCAACACAGGGAAACCCGCCCTGTATTTCACAGGACCATACACCATATTAGAGATCATCTCCCCAAATGTGGTCCGTATCGATAGACCCAACCAACCTCTCCAGAGAGATACTGATACAGTCCATGTAAACAAACTTAAACTATTCACAGAAAACATCCAATACATAACACCACCCATAACCAAGATACACCACCTACAACATAAGGATAATTACATTTTTCCATTTAAACACCTCACACCCGAAATATTTCCAACGGAGCCGCTGACAATCAAACCGACGAACAGCGAACCTTTCATTCATTTAGATTCCACCATTTTCACCAAAACCCGATTTATACCCTTTATAGATAACAAAAAAGCGACATCGCCCATCCACAAATAGATCCAATCACAAGTCCGCCACAACCAATCGAATTACAAAACGATACACAAAGCCATCAACTCATGGAGAAAACATGGGAAAAAATGTGCAGATATCCCATTTTTCACTTAATACTTTATTTCTGTCTTCTGACTATGCCGTCTTCCCTTGCCCTATTTATCATAATAATCTACCTTGGACTATATACCCAACAGCACAAAGGCTGTACCAATTACAGGAGGCCATCTTCCATATAGGCAGTGCATTTTATGCATTTCTGACTCTTATATTGGAGAAAATAGAAGAAAACTTCCAGAGAACATTTAGGACGCCCCAACCGTCACCTAATTAGGAACTTCCAGCGGGCGTTGAGACCTCCAGATCAATTACGGGAGGGGAGAACCGAATTAGAAATTCCCCCGCCTGGCCTCTCACTTCCGGCAATAAAAACGAGGTCACCTCTTAGCTCGGCGATTTACACAAGACGTCCGCCATTTTTAACTGTCACCAAATGCCATCCGCTCAACGTGGGAGCCATTTCAAAATGAGCTCACATCCCGATTCTTACATAAACACATTTAATTATATTAATATTATATTAATAAAAAAAATTAATTCTCAAAACACCTTCCAAATGAATTACCAACCAAATTAGATTCTTGTTCCAACCAACATTTCCAAACAATATTACATGTCACCCACATAAAGCAAGCATACAACCCTCACGACCAATACGCAAAATTCAGATCTCAAGGTCAAATACGAACAAAAACACGCACATTACCACTTAAAGGATAGGATAAGAAAAAAATTAGGTAGTAAAGCCTTCGAACTTACGTATCTTCTGAAAGGAAGAAATAACCACTTTAGAAGGGTCGAGGACTCTCCTCGTACCCTGCTTTCAAAGATCCGATTCCGGTCACGCGACCTCCCGATAACGAAGTGGATATCGGGCGAGCATATCTTAAATGCCCTAGGAAACAGTATAAAAATACCTAGAACGCATTAAGGCTCGGGACAAATTAATATAATACACTCGGCCTTGAGATCTTGAAAAAGAATTCAATTCCAAACACACTACAACAAATACAAATACAAACTTAAGGTTAACTAGATTCCCGTGTATCCTGTACACATAATATAACGCGCTTCTGGGAAGGATCATGATTTCACCTACAAGTCGCACAGGGACAAAAAATCTTTCGAGGGCAAATTAAAAAGGTCAGGATCCGCCGCGTTACCTAGATACATAGGCATGTAACTTTTTATCACTAAGAGATTTGGCGAACCTCTCTAAATACACTTTTTTTTCCTCATCCCATTCATTTACTTTTTTTTAATTTTTGAAATCAAAATTCTTAATCAAATATTTACCATTTAAATAACAGCCTTTTTTCAAATTTTGTTATAAACTAATTTTACCTCTCAACCACTCAACAAACCTTCTTTTTTCAACGAAAACTCATCTTGTTTTTTAATTTTTTTTAACGAAAACTCACTGGTTTTCTTTCAATTTTTTATATATTTTTATTTTATTTTGATTTCTCAAAAGCCCTAACAGAAAAATTCCCTCGAATTTGTTTCCCCATCTCGAGCTGAATTGTGTAGGCATATTTTTCTTTTTTTTACACTCAACAATGCATCAAAGCGCATTCTCTCTCTCTCTCTCTCACTTTGATTTCTTATAATTAAATTTTATTTTTGATTTCTCAAAAGCCCTAACAGAAAAATTCCCTCGATTTTGTTTTCCTCATCTCGAGCTAAATTGTGTAGGCATCTTTTTCTTTTTTTTTTCTTCACTCAACAATGCACCAAAGCGCATTCTCTCTCTCTCTCTCTCTCACTTTGATTTCTTATAATTAAATTTTATTTGTGATTTCTCAAAACCCAAACAGAAAATTTCCTCGATTTAGTTTCCCCACCTCGAGTTGATTTATTTTATTTCTCTTCCTTATACTCAACAATTATTACACCAACACCATTCTCTTTTATCTTTTATGTCACATACGATACTTGTATATAGCCTCACAGTGCCCATAATTAATTTTTTCCCCACAAAATTACTTTTACTTTACAGAATTCCCTTCAGGATACCCCTTTTCGAATTCTTCACATGTAGAGGGCGCATCTGTCATAATTTGTATATACCAAGATGTAACCCCACCACAATATATGCAATGTATCGTCCAAAAAGTTTTAATAAAGGTTAGGCCTCGCGAAAAAGAGAGAACAGCCATTACCAGGATTTCATCATCCAGGAAGTAAAGGTTATTACCCAGGAACTATAAAATAAGTTCAAAGACCTTCTTCTTCCTGGAGGATGGTAATCATGAAAAGCCAATGGAGGTACCAATATCTAATCAGAGTTCAGCATGAAAAACTAACAGCCAACCAAATACAACCAGGTAGACGATCTCAACCAATGAGAGGCATGGAGAGTTAAAGAGGAAAATCTCGGACTCAAAGTTAGTCAGTAGGGAGCTCGACCTGACGAGGAGCAAGATGTGCTCAAGCCCTTCTCATCAAGGTAACCTCTATGTTCAGAATGTGATAGCCAAGTACTCCATTAGCCTCAAAACCTTCTCTCCCTTATTCGCGAGGTCCTATTTTCAACCCCATCTTGTGTTCCCTCTCGTTATTTCCCCTGTGAAAAACACTACCATTTCGACCAAACGACTGCGCCATCAACCACCACAAGTCACCAACCCTACAGTAGGTCAACAGGGTCTTACATAACAATCAACAATCAAAAAAGGGTCCAATCACAAATCAATTCGAAATTATTATATATATTTTCAGCAATAGAATTATACTCAGATATCACCTATACATTATTAATGTGGCTTTGTTATTATAACCCTTTGCATGTTTACCTAGCTAGATTTCGAATAGTTACTTATCACTGGGGAATACATTTCCTATACTTTAAAAATAATGCAATATTGTATCTTAATATTTTTGCTACAAAGGGCAAAGTTACTCTAAATCGCGCCCCTTCTTAAAAAATTATTATATTCCCGAAAAATTTTTTGCTGCTTATTCATAATACTCAATAAAATGTCATCCATATTCTTGCTTCGAAACAGGGTAATCATTGATGACACTAAATGTTACGACTACTAGAATAGTGAACTTTATTTTATGCAATTATAGTTGTAATTTAAAAGCTAAGAGAAAAAGTATGTAAATTTCTTCATTGTATAAATTAGTATGTAAATTTCCTTGATGTATAAATTGACCGTGCTTCTCAATAAAAAAAAAAGTTCTGGTTAAGTTTTTGGACGTTTGGTAGTCGTTCTTAAAGCCTCTTCCTTTGGTGTTGCGGGGCTGGTCAAGTTGCTGGACTAAAACACTAGCTCGTCTCTCAAGGTAAAGAGAGACAGCAATCTATATTGAGAAGAAGACCCACAATACTAAATATGGTAACAATATTGAAACATAAAAGGTAAAAGCAACTGAGATCCATGAAGAAAATGGGGGGACGATGAAAAATAAAGTAAAAGCATTATTATTTACTAAATATAATAAACCAATAAAATCAAGATAGTTTTGGAGCAATAATTGCCATACTATCCATGTTTATAACAGGATTGGCAATATCTGTACTAATTTCAGCCTCTTTGCTCATCATGGAGGGGGAGTTGACAGCTCTGATATTTTATTCCATCTTCACTGTTAGAATGGCTTTAAATTTATTTTATTTTTGAAAATTAATACAAACGATTTTAGTTAAATGAAAATAGTTTATCAAAAATTAAAAGAACAAAACAAAAGAGATACAACTCATACCTTAGAGATTTTCATGTTATAAATTTTACAATAGTGTGACAAGATATATATTCTAAAACATTCAAAAAAATAATTATTAATTAATATTTCATAAAATATTTGAGTCTAAAATGAATTCATATATTTAACACTAACAAGGTTTCAGTAAAACTGCCCTCAATACAAATGAAACATTTCGAACTTTGTTTCTGACGATCAGATGCAGGCGAAGAAATAAATTTGTTTGTGGAAGCACAAGCCACTCACCAATTTCCAGTCAATGGATTAGCTGAAGACAGCATCAGGAATGACAAGGTACAGATCATATAGTCCGGTTGAGTTGATGAAGTCCTTGGACTTGGCCAGAACATCCATGTCACCACTAGGTTAGCATATATAAGTACTCAAATATAAGAACACATCTAGGAAGATGTCTAAGAAAAGGCCCCATATATTCTGGTTAGAAAGTTCGCATTACAAAGAAAATTGCCACAATAGGACCCTTTGCCTTGAAAAAGGCAAGAGTGTGCTTCTCCCTGATATATTGGAATAATTTCGTTATAGATACAATTGTGTCTCTTTTATTTACATTGTTTTACTTTCAAATATTTAAAACTATTCCATTTTGAGAACTCAACTGTCAGCAAATGCTTTCAATTAGAATTGAGTGTTATGGGGCGCCTCATCCAACATTGCATTTATGCTCTCTCTCAAGAAGCAATATCAAGGCTGGTGATATCTGAAGAGGATAAACATTCTCTTTAAGCCTGGAGCTCCCCGGCGTTAGAAAACTGGTTTGCAGTGAGGAGTTATTATATCAAAATAAATAAAGAAATAGTGGTCAATGGACTGCTGGAATATGAGAAATTCGATTCTACAATATTTATATTAGATATGTGTGAGAGAGACACTATCAAAATTATAAAAGTGAAGAAATGTTTATTCCATTATGACAATTTTAGTAGAGAGCATACTATAATAGAATAAATTGTTCATCCTGGCCCTTCTATCTTTATCAATTTTTCGAGTTTAGTTATGTGTATGGGTGTAATAACTTTATATATTTTTTTTATTTGGCATAATTTCCACACCACCCACCGGAGGTACTGCCGTTGGCGCGTTACCCTTTGTTTATAGTGGCGGGTTCCCCAGTAGGCCTATACCACTCTTCTAACAGAGCTCCAACATCGGGTCGCCTCCACCCTCTTTTAGAGATTACTCGGCCGAGTCCGATTAAATCAGCCCTGCCAGGCTCCTAGACATCCTACCTAGAGTAGAATTATTATTTTTTTTTTTTGCTTATCCCTAGTACACATGGTACAGGCCATGATAATCATGGTGGGTAGTTAGCGACTGCTTTTTACTGTAAGCGCACCACATGTCTACACATGTGAAAAGCAGCTCGACTTTGCAGAGCCCCGTTTGATTACTTGCACTCGCTGGTGGGGTTGGACTTTTGCAAGAATCGGGGGCCATTGGAGCACTTTTTTTTAACAGAAAAAATTGTCTAATGCGGGAATTGAACCCGGGTCGTAGTGGTCAAAATCAAACGGTTTAACCAGCCTTCCATCGACCCCCCGAGTAGAATTATTATTTTCTAAAGTGGCCATTGTTGGAGCGGGGTGACCCAGGAAACCCATTTTTTTTAAATATGACTAATATATAGATTTTGAATATTTTCAGAATTTATAATTAGAGAAATATATTGTTGCGTGCTCGACCTTTCGCAACGCTTCCTTACCGTGGCTGACCCTTTGCACCGTTTGCCTTTTCCTACTCTACCAGATGGGAGCCACGCCAACACGTGTAACTCTCCTAACCTCTGGCAGTATCCGTCAGCCTTACCACGGGTGGGGGGACAGTCAGGACTGACCAGAGGCGCAGCGATGTGTTGTCGGAAAGAGAGTCACGACCGCACAACGCCGAAGAACAAGAGCAATTTATTAAAACACTTTATCTACATTATACATGGTCGCAATATCACATAACAAGTACTTTACATAATACAGGTGGCAGGATGAGGCTGGAGGAGGAATCATGCACAGAACCATTTATTACAGGGGATGGCGAAGGAACAGTACCAACAACAGAGTCAGAGCAGAGAAACGCCGCATAAATCCATGGCGCCATCTATTGGCCACTTTTAGAACTATTTTCTAACGCCATGCATGCCACACTGCCCCCCAATCAAACCTGATCGTCCCGATCAGGTCCACTCTGATTGCTCTCCCTGGAAGATTGCCAACCGGCTCAAATGGACGACCCTTGGTTCTGCATCATCATTCAACTATTTCTTTTTCCTCTGGATCCTTGAGGTATGGGGCACTTAACTAAAATCGTCTCCAACGATTTTCTGCCCAAAAACCATCAGTTGTCCATCTTCTTTTTCCAAATAAATCCGAGGTAGTCCCAATCATTGCTCTTAATGGCCATCAACCGGAAGTATCTTCTCAGGTCGGCCAAAACTCCGTACTTATTTCTCCGAAGCTCTATCCCTATCTCAGACATTCTCTTCAGTAGATTGGGTATCTTTTTTAAATATCGTCTCAAGGAGAGTCCGCTGTGTCTTCGACTGGAAGCGTCGTCAAATACTGGCCGTATAGGCGTAGCCCCGGACTCACACCCAAATACAGGGCGATCAGGCAACAAGTATCCCTTTCCTGCATCTAGCTTTTCTTCTTCCTTTGGATCAGTACACCGTTCCACATCCAGCCCTCCTTCCACCCTTGACTCTGTACAATGTACCTCATCTATATTTTTCGCTTCATTTGCATCATGATCTTTTCCATTGTAATGTTCTGACTGCCTGTGTTCATCCCCCAGCCGCATGGACATCTTGACCTTCTTGTCCAGCTTCCTGTTGGCCTTGGCGAGAGCTTGTCTCTCCTTGCCCTCCGCCTCCAGCTGTTCCTCCAGCTGCATGGACATCTCCTTGACCTTGTCCAGCTTCCTGTTGGCCTTGGCGAGAGCTTGTCTCTCCTTGCCCTCCGCCTCCAGCTGTTCCTCCAGCTGGCAGGTCTGGCTCTCTAGGCCGGCAATGGTGGCCTTGGTACGGGCTCTCTGAGAGGTCTCCCGCTCTTGCAGCTTGGCCCGCAGCTCCTTGCCCTGTCTCTCCAGCAGGGACCCGGCGTTCTCCAGCTTCTGGCAGGAGCCTCTCTCTGCTGCCACCTCTGTGGTGAGAAGGTCCACGGAGCTCTGGGCGCGATGGGCCCTCTCCGCCAGCCCCTCCGCCTCCAGCTGTTCCTCCAGCTGGCAGGTCTGGCTCTCTAGGCTGGCAATGGTGGCCTTGGTACGGGCTCTCTGAGAGGTCTCCCGCTCTTGCAGCTTGGCCCGCAGCTCCTTGCCCTGTCTCTCCAGTAGGGACCCGGCGTTCTCCAGCTTCTGGCAGGAGGCTCTCTCTGCTGCCACCTCTGTGGTGAGCAGGTCCACGGAACTCTGGGCGCGATGGGCCCTCTCCGCCAGCCCCTCCGCCTCCAGCTGTTCCTCCAGCTGGCAGGTCTGGCTCTCTAGGCTGGCAATGGTGGCCTTGGTACAGCTCTCTGAGAGGTCTCCCGCTCTTGCAGCTTGGCCCGCAGCTCCTTGCCCTGTCCCTCCAGCAGGGACCCGGCGTTCTCCAGCTTCCGGCAGTAGGCTCTCTCTGCTGCCACCTCTGTGGTGAGCAGGTCCACGGAGCTCTGGGCGCGATGGGGCCTCTCCGCCAGCCCCTCCGCCTCCAGCTGTTCCTCCAGCTTCTCCTCTTCCAGCTGGTGGATCCGGGTCTCCAGCCTGCGCTCGTCATTCTGGAGCATGGTCACATGACTAGCCTTGCTGTTGGCCTCTTCTGCCAGGTCGTCTCTCTCTGCCTCTGCGCTGCGTCTCGCACGCTCTGGTGTGCTCGGTTCCTCCTGCAGGGCAATCACCTCGGACTCCAGGCTCTTGATCCTCTTGTCCACATCCCTGTGCTGGCCCTGTGCTTCCACCCCTATCCCCGACAGCATTTTGGCCCATTTCTCCCATCTTTCCTCTCTTCGCCTCAGCTTCTCTTCCTTTTCTTGTTCTCGTCTCCGCTCTACCTCCTCCTTTTCACGCTTCAGCTTCTCTTCCTTTTCTTGTTCTCGTCTCCGTTCTTCCTCCTCCTTTTCACGCTTCAGCTTCTCCTTTTCTTCTCTTCGCTTCAGCTTCTCTTCCTTTTCTCGTTCTCGTCTCCGCTCTCTCTCCTCCTTTTCACGCTTCAGCTTCTCCTCTTCCTCTTTTCTTCGCCTCAGCTTCTCTTCCCTTTCTTGTTCTCGTCTCCGTTCTTCCTCCTCCTTTTCCTGTTCTCGTCTCCGTTCTTTCTCCTCCTTTTCTTGTTCTCTTTCTTGCCTCCAAAGGCTCATGAACTTCTTCAAAAGTTCTTCTGAGGCCATTTTCTGTCCTCTGGTCTCCACAGGTATACAACCAAGGCGGCAACTATCTGGTTCCCTCCAGAGCCTCAAACCCGACTCTCCACCAGATACTGCCGGTCAGTCCACTAGTAAGGATCCCACTTCTGACACCAGTGTTGCGTGCTCGACCTTTCGCAACGCTTCCTTACCGTGGCTGACCCTTTGCACCGTTTGCCTTTTCCTACTCTACCAGATGGGAGCCACGCCAACACGTGTAACTCTCCTAACCTCTGGCAGTATCCGTCAGCCTTACCACGGTTGGGGGGACAATCAGGACTGACCAGAGGCGCAGCGATGTGTTGTCGGAAAGAGAGTCACGACCGCACAACGCCTAAGAACAAGAGCAATTTATTAAAACACTTTATCTACATTATACATGGTCGCAATATCACATAACAAGTACTTTACATAATACAGGTGGCAGGATGAGGCTGGAGGAGGAATCATGCACAGAACCATTTATTACAGGGGATGGCGAAGGAACAGGACCAACAACAGAGTCAGAGCAGAGAAACGCCGCATAAATCCATGGCGCCATCTATTGGCCACTTTTAGAACTATTTTCTAACGCCATGCATGCCACAATATTTTTCTCAAGAAATAAACTTTGAATAATAATAGATGATCATTTTTTTATATCTATTATTCTGAATATTTTTTATATGATGTTTCAATAAAATTCACACAAATGAATAAAGACTATCGAACATCAACGCCTTCACATAGGAAATTAGAAGGTGTACATCGTTTTACCATTCATCACTTATCTTCATTCTTTCTTAACTTTTTCTTAACATCCCAAAAAGGTTTTCTAACATTGATAAAAATTTCGATATTTCATATTGAATCGCAAAGCTACCATTTACTGAATATACCCGTTTTGAGAATTGTAATTCAAATTTTAATCATACAAGTAATTAATACATGGTGCTTTTATCATTTCCAAGACTGCTTAAAAAATAAAAATTAAAAATAAAGTTATAAAAATATATTTATACACAGTAAAATATAGTATATTTAAACACAACTGACTGAAAGTACGGGTCTCATGATAACGCGTCGATGTAAAATGAAGCAAATCAACCTTCTTATATTGTTCTTATTTCTAGTTTTCTAAATGGCCATTTTCAAATAGCGTATAATCTGTAATAGGCTTTATTATAAATTGAAAAGTGCTAGTAAGATGTATAAATTGATTGAAGACGCTTTTGGTAGTAAAAATATTCTGCTACATTCATTCAAGAACTTTTGAATGGTTTTCATACTTCCAAAAAGTCAGAAATGTTTTATCATACTTTCTTTCTAGCCTCCTTTGTTCCTCCTTTAGAATCGTGGAACAAATTTTGAAGATGTCAGGATTATGTCAAAATCTGTGTTTTTACTATAAGATAGCCCTGTCTGTCAAGATAAGCCTCTAATAGAAATTCTTCTGTTAGCTTCGATTAATTCCTTTATTTTGAGCGTGTTTTCCTCACAATATATTGTTCTTGGGCACCCAGTATGTTGATCATTGTTTACCACTTTCCGTACTTTTTGGAAGCGTGAGAACCATTCAAAGGTTTTTGAACGAGATAAAGCAACATTGTCGAAAGCTTCTCTAATCAATTCATGAATCTCAGTTGCACTTTTTTTCCAATTAAATACAAAACTTGAAGCAGATTCTCTGTTCTTCGAAAACAGCCATTTTATAAATAAAAATACAAATGAACAAGAAAGTTGCTATGTTATTTTTAGATGGGCACGTGAACCATGAGACTCTGCTCTTAGTCAGGTGTGGTCAAATGTCCAGTAATAACTCTGTATAAAAATATTTTCACTATTTTTTTTTTAATTTCGAATTTTTGACCAATTATGGTAATTAATGAACGCACCTTGTTATTACACTGATAGACAAAACTTAAGGAAGTTGTACCTTATAGCATATATTTATCGGGATTCAGAAAATAACCCTGAGAGATATTTTCTGAATCCCGATATATATATGCTATAAGGTACAACTTCCTTAAGTTTTGTCTATCAGTGTTATCAGAGCTAGTTTATCACAAGTCAAAACAAAAAATGCGCTAATATTTTCAAATGATTTAGTCTTTAGTAGACATGAGGCATTTGTGTGCCATTATAATCCTGGTGGGTATTTGGCGACAGAATCCAAGTACACCACCACATATCTAGCTATAATAAAGTCGTGTAGTTTGTTTGGTTTTTATTGGAGGTTATTTAGAGAAACTCGAACGTGATAAATATTACGAGACTTGATCCTTTCTCTTTTTCATGAGTCAGGTGTTTTCTTTGTGGAAATTTTCTGAAGGAAATTATTTTCAGACTAATATATTGAAAATATTATATGTTTTTAGTTTGTAAAAGTTTTTTTTTATATATACAATACTGGCTATTAAAATTCCTACATCAAAAATATGACATGCTGAAAACATTACATTGATATGATAGATAGAGGAATTTGTGATGTGTAAATGATCAGAATTTTAAACCTTTTATGTAGAATGGGGTCACCTACAATGCGTTGTAAAGAAAAGATTGAATAGTAAGTTACTCATATAGAAAATTCATTTATTGAAGGATGTGGAAGACACACTTTAACACAGTTATAAATAGCAGGTAGCCTAAATAAATATAAATGGGAATGAAGGGATGCTTGCTGAAAGGAGACAAAATTTATAAAAGGAACACACCAATATTTAAGAGTGTTGTGGCAGGGAGGCTATCATAAAATCTCCAGTTAACTTAGGCTCAATTCTGACGGCCAACTAACTGTCGTAGCCTTAGACTACACACAACAATAATTGATGGGTATTTACGCAGGTTTGGCCTTAATATCCATTTCTTGGTTTCTCAAGAAGCCTCTGGGACGAAAAAAGATTTTTGGTCGCAGTGGTACAGCCTACTCTTCGCTGACGAGCGCCAACAGGTCGAAACGCCTTCGTGGATTGATTTTTCAAAAAGAAAAAAATGGGTTGGCCAAATATCAGGGAACAGGTTATATCAATGTTTAGTTGATTTCTGTTCCACTAGATGGCGCTCTGCCATCTAAAAAACACATGTGCTCCTGGCCAGGATAAATGGCCATTTTTAAAAACCTCTTTAAAATGCACTAAAAAATAGAAAAAATTAAATATTATGTCATTGAGTAATTAAATGTATCTGAGCTAAAATAAAGCGGCGGGGGACGATCTTCATTAATTTCGACCCTAATGTGATTTAATATGTAGCAGCTGATTAGCGATTTTTATAAGTGTTTGCTATATTTCACCTATTCTTTAAATATGATCGTCCCCCGCCCCTTTTGTTTTCACCCAGATACATCTAATTGCACAATGACAGAAGATAAAATATTTTATTTTTCCTTTTTAGTGCATTTAAATAAATGCTTTATTTAAAAGTGCATCTTTATTAATTAATTATTAGTTAGTTTTTAGGCATGAATTCACAAAACTTTAATTAAATGTTCACTGGGGATTAGGCCTTAAATAGACGGAACCCTGCTCGTGGCGGATTGGATAATTCATTGTAAGAGGCGTAACATAATACTTAAAAATAAATATAGAAATTTGTTCATTCCTGGCCGCTCCGACCACCCAGAAGTCTGAATATTTGTCAACCTGCATTGTCATTAGGTTCCAAAAAGGGTACACATTTTCAAGTGCTCTAGAAGTATACTAAAAATCGATTACAAGATTTGTGGTCAGACAGACAGGGTGGCAAGTTAAATAAAAGCTTTTGAAACCAGGGCATCTCTACTCCAGACCCCATGGACATCTTCAAGGAGATGACATGCTGCAGGGGACTCACCACTGACCTAGAAATCCTACTGACATCCTAATTCCACAACATCAGGCAATCAATTTTATTTGCTCTCTCTCTCTCTGTTTTAAGGCATATATAAATATTGTTACGTGTAAGGCCTCTAAACGGTTGCAATCTCCGCCAATAGATGGCGCTTTCGCCGGATTCCCTTGCTGGCTGATGTGGGAGTCGCCGACTGCTGTGGTCCCGTTTCTTGGGGAGGTTGGCTGTAAATACGTTTTTGTGTTGGCCCCAGGATGTAGGGTCATGTAAATACACGTTGTCTGTTATATTATTTAGATGTAATGTTAGTAATAGATGACAATAAAAGAAGTGCTTCAAGTCTCCGTGCCGCCTCCTGTCGTTACTACCGCCACTGCCATCGTCACCGAGCTACTGCTGCTGCTACTACTCTTCTGGTAAGTCTCTCGTGTCCCCCCACCAGTGGTAAGGCCAAGAGATACTGCCAGAAGAAGGGAGTATCCACTTGGGTGGTGGAACTCGGGACGTCCTTGGGTGGCCCGCGGGGAAAAGCCGCGGGGAAGAGCAACGGGAGCCTGAGCGGGTGATCCACGAAGGAAGAAGCGGCGTTGTCGCAAAGAACCAGAGGGTAAACACGCGACAATATCTTCACAGATAAAGAAACATATCTTTTTTAATATCAAAACTTTAAAACAAAAATACGCATACGCTGACCTTTCACATGAGCTTTTAGATGGCAGAACGCCATCCATTGTAACGTTGTTTCAACCTGTTCCCTGATATTT
>CP092863.1:62492398-62687065 GCA_030710605.1 Cordylochernes scorpioides
GACCTGGAGTCCGCCTTCGACTCCCTGGACCGCGGCTTCCTGGAGTCCCCGAAGACGTCCCTTCGCCTCCCGCCGGCCTTCATGGGCTGGATGAAGATCTTAAACGCCGGGGCGGACGCGACGTTCCGGGCTGAAGGTTTCCACACCACCGCCTTCCCCCTCCTCAACGGCCTTAGGCAGGGTTGCGCCGTGAGTGCCGCGATTTTCAGTATCGTTACGGGGCCACTGCTACGTCGCCTGGAGTTTACCCTCGGCGTGGGCAATGTCATCGCCAACGCCGACGACATCGTCCTCCTGTTCCATCGCGACGACCAGTTCCAGCGGGTGGCGGCCGTCCTCGAGAACTTCAAAAGGGCCTCCGGAATCGGAGTCAACCTCGGGAAGAGCGCGGGCCTCTGGTGCGGTGCCTGGCGCAACCTCGGCGACTCCCCTCTCGGCGCCTCCTGGTCGACCACCTCCATCAGGGTCCTAGGGCTCGACATCGCCCCCAGGAGCTCCGTCGCCTATCGGGAGCAGCATCTCCTGGCCCTCCTGGAGTCCGCCTGTCGCAGGTGGACGTCCTTCACCCGCGGCCTCTCCCTCGTCGGGCGAGCTAGGGCAGCGAACTCGCTGGTGAGCTTCACCATCCAGCATCACCTGCCCGCAGCGCCGACCATCGCCAAGCTGCAAGCCCGATTAGCGAGGTTCGTCTGGGGGCCTGAACACACGGCGTGGCTTCCCGCCGCCGTCATGGCGAGGCCCGTAGCCATCGGAGGCCTCGGCCTCCTCGACCTGGCAACCCAACTCCAGCTCGCCTGCCTTAAGGGTGTGCAGGTCGCGCTCCGCGGAGGCAGGAAGGGCTTCGACTGGCTGGTTGCCAGCGGCGAGGCCTGGATCCGCCCTCCACCAGACGGCACGCGACTTCAGCCCCGCCGTCTCCGGTAGCTGAAGCTGTGGGAGGAGGCCTCCAAGATCCTGGGCCTCAATCACCGGGCGGTCCCCGCGTCTCAGCTGCTAGACCTCCCCATCATCGGCGGCTGCCGGTTCCTTCGCCCTCCCGACCTCCTGTCCCCCGCGCGCTGGCTCGAAGCCCGAGTGCGGGACCTTCTGGCCGAGGACCATCACATCGCCCGCCCTACGCGCTCCGCCTTGGCTGACGCCGCGGCCCTTGGCGCCTTCTGCCGGTTGCTGACCGCTGAGAACGACGAGGGCTTCCGGGAGTCTCCTTCCTTGGCTGCGGCTGTGGTGCATCGCGGGACGGCCACGCAGTTCCTTAACGGCCTCACGACCCGCTCGGCCCGACGGGCCTTAGATCGTCCGCGCCTCGCGGCCACGCCGATCTCCCGATTCCTGGCTAGATGGGCACCCACCATTCAGGATCGACTGGGCCTCGCTCCGGCGCTGCGCCTTCTCGGGCCCCGAGGCCGATGCCGCCTTCAAGCTGGCCCTCCACACTCTACCCCATCCGGCCCATCTTGCCTCGGCCGGCCCCTCGTGTCCTGCCTGCGGGTCCGTCGACCGCTCCCTGGGCCACCGCTACTGGAGCTGCCTTTCCATCAGGCCCCTCATCAGAGAGGCCTTATATATAATCGGGCGCCCCCCTGACCTGCAGGCTTGGATATTCGGCGGGTCCGGCCTTGAGGACGACGCCCTGACCATCCTAGCGTCGGCAAAGCTGCGCGTCTATCGCCACTTTGTCCAGGTTGGGCTCGGTGGAGTGGAGGACCCGCTCATCGCCTGGACGAGGACTCTCGTGCGCAGGGGATGCCTTCCTTCATCCTCCATCATTTAGATTTCTTTTGTATATATTTTTCAATTTCTTTTCTTTAAACTGTTGTTTCTACCGCTTTTGTTGAGCTTGTAAAATTGTCGAGATGACAATAAATATGTTTTAATTGTCAAATACTGCGGTATAACATGGCTAGTCAATGGTGAAACATGTATTTTACCGTCGTAATGGCAGGTCGTTTATTTACATATTTCCGCGTTAAGAAGTTTCCTTTTCATCGATAAAATTAGTGGATTATATTTCAGAAGTTCAAAATTTCAACTAACTGGGGCCCACAATAAACTGAAATATATTTTCACTAGTTCATTTTATCTTAAGATTATCAATGTTAAAATCTATTTATTTTTATGAACCAGAATTAAACAGGACAGATCTTGAAATATTCCCAAGTTTGAATCCCAACACCAAAATATCTTGCCAGGATTATGGGAAGACAACTAAGGAACGCCCACGTGTTTTATTTGTAACTTTTTTTTTTTCATTCCCGACTCTCTCTTTTAAAATTTTCAGAATTTTGTGATGTAATTAATGTAATAAAAAAGAATCATTGTAAATGATACAAACTCATCTAACAATATATCTTCTGAAGTACATACAACATATATGGTTGGTATGATTGATTGAACTGGCAATATTGCTGCCATGCCCTCCATTATTTTTATCGCAGTGAGCCTAGCATATGTTGTTTATTTGTTAAAATATTACTTGCGCTAAATAGTTCCAATTAATACTTATAGATGGCGCTTTCCTATATAAACGGTGTGTCAGTTTCCGCGGTGACCTCGTGGGGAGAATCCACAGATGGAAGACGACCTTCACTAAAGAAATCGAGAGGCTGAAAGTGGAATAGGTAAACAACCAATGTGGGTGTCCTACATCCCCTGATGGAACTGGCGACGTCGTGGGGCATTCTGTGGATGAAAACAATGAGACCGCAATGTTCCATCTAAGGAATCTTGGTGTGAAGCACCGTGCACATTTGCCATTACAGAAACTTCTTCCTGCGTGTCTCAAGACGCCCGTTCATTCAGTGGTCTGTGTATTGGGGGCAGTTACACCATTTTGACCTGTCTCCAAGGACAGAGGGTACATTGACAAATCAAATATTTTATTGAGACATCAAGTCAACTTACAAACCACAATTGAGCATTATAAAAATAATATTAATGAATTATATATAAATGAATAAAACAAAGCTTCAAGGGCTGCGTATCTTTTATTAGTAATAAAAGACATATTGAATTTATTTCAATCCTTGAATTATACATTAAACATGTATGTTAGCACGTTTTCTTTGAACTTTTTTCTAGAAAGAACGAGCTGACTCACTTCGATTCAATTCGATTTATTTCAAACAACAAACAATGGTTGCCTGTAAAGTCGGTTTTACGGGCGAAGATTTTACGTGACAACGGTAGAATATTTATTGATATGTGAATATATTTAAATTGCACAATAGGAACAAGGAATTGAATGAAAATAAGAATTGCACAAATTTTAACTATAGAAATATATTTTGTTTACTAAAACATTGTACATGTAAACTTAAACTTAACTAATTCCTATTTGAGTGATTTTGTTGAGGATAGGACGATGATAGGAGAAATATGAAATGAAAGGAAGTGTTTCTGCTGTAATGTGTCTTGCGAAAGTCAAGTCGATAGTTGTTCCTTTTAACGTAGTTGACTTAGAAACGTTTGATACGCAATCAAGATTATACGTATTTTTCATGAAATTAAGAAACGAGTTGTCAGGCTTTACGTTTTTGTTAAAATCACCACACAGAAGAATCGGTATACTAGAATCAACTTGCACGAACGGTGGCACGTACTGGCTGTTGTGAATGTACGGACCGAGTCCTTGCCATAGTAACATTCCAATATCCTGCATACTAGCTCCTGGATGAATATATACAGCACCGAGTATAAACTTGAAGCTAGTATTAGCGGCGAAGCAAGTAACTTCAGTCATGCACATGTCACCCTTGGTTTTAATGACACGAGTTACGTCTGTAATCGCAACTTGGAACACTTCCGCCGTAGATGTCGATGATAATTTACGATAGATCGCCACTCCACCAGCCGCGTTGGTATTTGAAAATCAAAACACTTATTCAGATCGAAGGTTCAAATTTTTGCTAAATAAATTTGAAATTAAATAAAATTTGTAATTGTAAATGATGAAGTTGAAAATTAAAACATTTACTTAAATTAGATGTTAAAATTCTTGCTCAACACAGTTTAAATAAAGTTTTCTTATATCTGCCACTTTTTCTTAATATTTGTAATTTTAAAGAATCAATTCGGAAATCAAAACATTTATTCAGATCGAAGGTTCAAATTTTTGCTAAATAAATTTGAAACTATTTAAAATTTGTAAAATAATAATTAATTAATTATTTAATTTTAAACTAATAATTTACTTAACACTATCAACATTTATCAATAGTATGACATACCCTATAAACTCAGTTTCTCAACTTTTGTGTCAATCTAACAATTAATCAATCAATCATAGTTTACGATAATGAAATATCAGTGTACAATTATTTACCTTTATTGTTGTAGTTGTTGTAAATGACGAATCTAAGCACTCCACATTTTCACTACAGACACAGCTGACGATACTTTAACCACACGTGTGAACTTGTATTATGACGCTTTCTTGTTTTTCCAACGCCAAGAACGTTCGAGAAAGACAAAGACAGAGACAAGCATGCGCCGATTCAATGCGCCTAATTCTCTAGCGCTGCGCGCGCAGCTGCGCGCGCAGCACTCTCGTTCGGTGACTCGTCGTAACGTTACCGGGCGTTACACTTTTTCATAAGTGACTCCCAGCCGCAACCTAATTTAAGACGTTGTCACGTCAAAAGATACGCAGCCCTTGAAGCTTTGTTTTATTCATTTATAAATCGTACAGTGTTTTTCAATTGAATTATATATGTGTGAAAAAATAATATAATAAAATATAAAAAGGTCAGGTGTAGATACTCGTATTAAAATAATAAAAAAGAATATCTTAATCGTGCCTATGAGCATTTTAGATGTCAGAGCGCCATATATTGGAACAAAAATAAACTAAACCTGTACGAGGATTAAACTTGTTCCGTGATATTTGGCCAACTCCATATCTTGATAAACCAAGAGAAGTGAACCGCCTACGCCTTTCGGGCTGTTAGCCCTCGTCAGTGTGGTACAGGGATCTTATATTTAATATAGAATTTCGACGGTTAATGTAAGCCCTGAGGTGAACACGCTGATTAGTTAATGAAGTAAATGAATGATGAAGGTCATGTGACGATGAAAAACCATGTTGATAAATTTTATGGATATGTAATTTTAGTTTTAATATCTAGACCTGACATTTTCTATATTTCACATAAACAGCGTATTTAATTGGCCTTGCATACCTATTTCTTTATTTTTCAGGAAGCCTCTGGGACAAATTTTGATCGTAATGGCACAGCCTGCACCACTGAAGAGGTCCAACATCCAGAAACGCCTACCAAATATTTATGTACCAAAATAGGCACATGTTACTTTGAAATGCATTAAAATAATTCACTTTGATTTTGGCAAATTGCACCAATATCAAGACTCCTCACGAAAGATATTATGACCGTCCCTGTACTGATGAAGGCCAGAGCCCAATGTATACAGTTTGGTTTCTTTCTGAATTTTACAGAACTGGTGTTGTGGCTCATTCTTATCACCACCATTACTATATGTATTAATAAAAATACATTGTATTTATGATTTTTGATCAACCAATTGTTTGAGAAAGGGCAAGACTCGGAAGCGCTCCAAATAAATTAATTTTTTAGAACTTGCAGTAAGTCACTTATTTAATATTGTATTAACATAGTATGTAAATCCCGACACTGCCAAAATTTCAAAATCTTGTTAAGTTTATTTTTTTCCTCTCGCCCTCTTAGATGTTTGAACTCCTGTTATTTTGAACTCTTGATAAATTGACATTTTTTTCTGGTCCCTTGAGTTTCAAATTATCGAGAGTCGACTGTATATGTACTCAAAAGGGCATCTCTTCCTTTAAATATGTATCAGAATGAAGCACTGTGTTTAACTCTAATAAAACACCTTACTAGTGATGATAAATAATGAACCACAACATCAGTTTGAGCAAGTGTAGACAAAAGGCCAACCTGTGTACAAAACTGGCTCATTCTTTATTATCATTAGTGAAGAGTTTTATAAGGGCGAATAAAGTACATCGTTCTGATGCCTAATTTGAGGCAGAAATTCCTCTTTAGATACATCAATATCATCCTTTCGCAAAGTTATATTGTACAAATATATATGTGCAAAGGTAAAAAATATAGAGTGAGATAGAAGGTCTGGTGGTGATTTTATATAAAATGAATGAAATGCCAGTTAAAATGCTAATTTATTCAGCGGTCAGGAGTTTTTTAAATAAATATTTTATAGAAAGAGGCATTTCTTTTGTGTGTGGTATATATATTTATTTATAAAAGTCACCAAATTATATTATTCGATTCCAACCAGCTTCCCCATGAACTTCCATTGAGGCCGCCACAACAAAGACTTTCTCACTTTAGCAACTGAAGCGATCTAGCGAGCAACTCAAGCGAGCGACCAAAGCGATCAAGGCGATCTTTGAAAGCGATCTTTTGTCAACGAGGCGATCTTAGGTGATCTGTGAACAATCTTGTGACCAAGGCGATCTTTTGACCGGAAAGATCTTGTGATTTGAGCGATCTTGTGACCGAGGCGATCTTTTGTGGCCGAAGCGATCAAGCGAGCACCATGGGGGGCTGCTGCGGCAAGAAGAAGAGGTGTAAGAAGTAAGTGGATTTACTCTACTTTATAGTTTAGTATAGATTAGGATTAGAGAAGTAGTACTGGGTTTAGCAGAAGGACAAAAACTAAGATCATTTTGAGCAAATTTCCAAGATTTAAAGCTGCAAGATCACGCATGGAAGAACATATTCAAATGGATCAAGCAGAGCAAACACAGGCAAAATAATTTCGTTCTTTCAAAAATTATTATTTTAAAAATAATATCCATAAAACTAATTTATAAATCTTTCTAAAGGGTCCTTGTAATCAAAGAAGAGCGTTACTTTGATATAATTGAGAAATTAAAAACCGCAATATATTTTATTGATAAATAACTGTCTCTTAGTTTTGTGTTTTGAAGAGATGAACTTTGTGGAAATATTTATAGCGATTTGACTCCACTTTACACACGTGGTTATCCCATACCGGGCTAGAGAGAAACATACGAGAGTCTCGTGGATTGTTATTAACAAAGTAAACACTTCTGAGAGATGGTTTTGATTAAAATTGAACTCTTAGACTGCAATGAGAGTTTTGTTTCAATTTTACCCTGATATAATACCTGCTAGTTTATTTATGGAAACACACAATATCTGAGATAGGATTATCAAGTTTTGATTATGTTTTAATATGATTAGGAGGATGTTTCAAATTAAATATTGAAATTTATGTTGATTCGATGAAATTACCAGTAATTATTATCGATATAATTTTTTTAATTTTTGAAAAGGGGTAAAGGGGGCATTTCCTATATATCATCGAAGAGAGAGAGATAAATTAGGTATATTTCAAGTATGGGGTTACAGTTTCGAAATACTATTATATATAAATATTTTCAAATTTTAAAGGCAGAAATAAATACCTTTTATTTGCAACACTATATATATATTAGTAAATTAAATTTTATTGCCCTCTATCGTTAAAATTTTACACAAATAAATTTACTGGCAATGCGTTAAATTTAACGATAGAGGGCAATAAAATTTAATTTACTAATATATAATGGTTATGAAAACATGTTTTGCGCGGAAGAGCTTTGCTCGATGCAATACCTTGAAATTTATATGTATGTATCTCTACAGACCTATAAGCTTATGTCCATAGTTCACTAAACACCATTTAGCTGCCTTCCATAGAAAATGCAGGGTATATAACAAAACCAGTCCAATACAATAGTAGAGCGGTCTAGAGATTAATTTGGCGAAACCGCTGAGAGGGTTCACTACTGATGAGCCAAGCCCTCTCATTCATTAAATCATATCATTGCAGTAAGGTCTGTAGAGATTTAAAAAAGAAACGCATTGCCAGTAAATTTATTTGTGTAAAATTTTAACACTATATATGTTTGGAAAATTATTTTAAAAAAAATAATTTTATTATTTCTGTTATCATTGAATTACGAAATAAAAAGTAAACTATTATACTATTATATTATCGTATATATTTGTAGCTTAAGGGTGATATATGTTTAATAACCAAATTTGGCATTTTGAGATGTTTCCCAATTTTTTTCACAGTTAATGCAGCAGTCTCGTATTGTGTTTTTATGAAAGATGTTCGAGGTTTTATGCCGAAATAAATTTCACCTATAATAGTTACAGAAAAATATAGATATTAGAATTAAGTGTTTAATAAACAAGGATATTCTTTTCTATTATAGCACTCTATATATATTATGTATGTTGTTTACTACATTGAGCTCATGTAGAATAGTACAGGTTATATGGTGCACGCTAAAAAGACTGTTATTTTATGATAATTGAGATAAAATATTTTAATAGGTGTTTATTATATCTAGAACTAAATCATTATAAAAAGGAGAGAGAAAGACAGAAGGACAATTACCAAATAGAATCAACATTTTATAAACCAATTAAGTGCATAATTCGACCGATAGAGAGAAAGAGGCTAAAGCAGTTTTAATTGTTTTAGGGAGGAAGAGTATATTGTTGTGGAACAGCGTGCACCTATACCCTCTATTAGCTCTCACCTGACTGTTCCCCCTGAATGTTCACATCACAGCGATGATTTGTCCTTCCATTCGTCCCTTATGACCTGTTCCCTCCCGTTGTCCTTGTTCTCTCTGTCTACTAACCCCTCCCTGTCCCCTTGTCTCTCCCTTCCCCCTTGTGTCCCTGTCCGTTGTTGGTTGTCCCTACCCTCGTTACTAACCCGTGTTCCGTGTCACCCCGTGTCTTCGTTCTCTGTGCCCACGTCTTTCACCTCAGATGATTGGTACGACTGCCCCCTAGCTAGCATGATTTCCCCTCCACACGGCACCACCCCCTGCTCTCCTTCCCCCCAGTAAACTCCCTCGGGAGTTGGGGAGAAGGAGAGAAGGCGGCGGGGCGGGGTTTTTCGTTGGGTGTTAGCTGATAGGGGATATAGGTGTATGAGGTCTCCAGGATGATATGTTCATTCCGCCGACTTCGCCTCGGGGGACCGTGGGGCAGCCACTGTCGGAGGACTGGGCAACCTCCAGTATCTAGGAGATATCCTCTCATTTTGGAAGTAAGTGTGAAACTTCTGATGTGTTGGAGGTCTGTACTAATTCTTATGTGTTGTAGAACTGGGCAACCTTCGCTGTATTGGAGGATTGGGCGACCTCCAGTATCTAGGAGGACTCTTCTTATCTTGGAGGTAAGTGTGAACTTCTGGTGTGTTGGAGGACTGGACTAACTTCTCTGTGTTACAGGACTGGGAGACCTCCGCTATGTTTGAGGCCTAGGCGACCTCCACAGTCTTGGAGGAGTGAGCGACCTCCGCTGACTTGGAGAACTGGGCGAACCATGTTCGAGGAGTGGGCCACCTCTGGTGTTTTGGAGGACTAGGAGACTTCCACTGTCTTGAAGGAATGAGCGATCTCCACTATAATGGAGGACTGGGGAACCTCCGTTGTCTTAGCGAAGTGAATGCCCTATGAGCGACCTAGGCTATGTTCAAATCCTGTACGATCTCTACTGTATTGGAGAATTGGAGTCCAGGGTGACCTATCAGAAGGAGTGAGCAACCTCTGAAGTTTTGAAGGTCCGCGTTTAGACGTTGGGCAGCATCTGTTCTTGTTTAAGGCTTGGATGGCCTCTGTTTCAGTTAAAAGCTTGGGCGACATTTGTACCTGTTGAGCTATGTCAATAAATGATCTCTCTGAATTATCCTGGTTTTCATCGAATGCTATAAAGCGGCAACTATATTACGCCAATGAAATGATGGCTCAAATTTGTTATGAACCTTTTAAATGCTATAAAGACTTCACCTTAATACGCCAATGATATGAAAGCTTGAAGTTGCTCTGAATCATTAAATACTATAAAGTCCCCACCTAAATACGTCAATGAAATGATCGCCCAAAGTTGCTCTGAACCTTCAAATGCTATAAAGCCCCCACCTAAATACGCAAATGAAATGATCCCCCGAAGTTGCTCTGAACCATTAAATACCATAAAGCCCCCACCTTAATACGCCAATGAAATGATCGCCCGAAGTTGCTCTGAACCATTGAATGATATAAAGCCCCCACCTTAAAACGCCAATGAAATGATGCCCAAAGTTGCTCTGAACCATTAAATGCTATAAAGTCCCCACCTAAATACGCCAATGAAATTATCGCCCAAAGTTGCTCTGAACCATTAAATGCTATAATTTCCTCACCTAAATACGCCAATGAAATGATCGCCCAAAGTTGCTCTGAGCCATTAAATACCATAAAGCCCCCACCTTAATACGCCAATGAAATGATCGCCCGAAGTTGCTCTGAACCATTGAATGATATAAAGCCCCCACCTTAAAACGCCAATGAAATGATGCCCAAAGTTGCTCTGAACCATTAAATGCTATAAAGTCCCCACCTAAATACGCCAATGAAATTATCGCCCAAAGTTGCTCTGAACCATTAAATGCTATAAAGTCCTCACCTAAATACGCCAATGAAATGATCGCCCAAAGTTGCTCTGAACCATTAAATACCATAAAGCCCCCACCTTAATACGCCAATGAAATGATCGCCCGAAGTTGCTCTGAACCATTGAATGATATAAAGCCCCCACCTTAAAACGCCAATGAAATGATGCCCAAAGTTGCTCTGAACCATTAAATGCTATAAAGTCCCCACCTAAATACGCCAATGAAATTATCGCCCAAAGTTGCTCTGAACCATTAAATGCTATAAAGTCCTCACCTAAATACGCCAATGAAATGATCGCCCAAAGTTGCTCTGAACCATTAAATGCTATAAAGTCCCCACCTAAATACGCCAATGAAATGATGCCCAAAGTTGCTCTGAACCATTAAATGCTATAAAGTCCCCACCTGAATACGCCAATGAAATTATCGCCCAAAGTTGCTCTGAACCATTAAATGCTATAAAGTCCCCACCTAAATACGCCAATGAAATTATCGCCCAAAGTTGCTCTGAACCATTAAATGCTATAATTTCCTCACCTAAATACGCCAATGAAATGATCGCCCAAAGTTGCTCTGAGCCATTAAATACCATAAAGCCCCCACCTTAATACGCCAATGAAATGATCGCCCGAAGTTGCTCTGAACCATTGAATGATATAAAGCCCCCACCTTAAAACGCCAATGAAATGATGCCCAAAGTTGCTCTGAACCATTAAATGCTATAAAGTCCCCACCTAAATACGCCAATGAAATTATCGCCCAAAGTTGCTCTGAACCTTCAAATGCTATAAAGCCCCCACCTAAATACGCAAATGAAATGATCCCCCGAAGTTGCTCTGAACCATTAAATACCATAAAGCCCCCACCTTAATACGCCAATGAAATGATCGCCCGAAGTTGCTCTGAACCATTGAATGATATAAAGCCCCCACCTTAAAACGCCAATGAAATGATGCCCAAAGTTGCTCTGAACCATTAAATGCTATAAAGTCCCCACCTAAATACGCCAATGAAATTATCGCCCAAAGTTGCTCTGAACCATTAAATGCTATAATTTCCTCACCTAAATACGCCAATGAAATGATCGCCCAAAGTTGCTCTGAGCCATTAAATACCATAAAGCCCCCACCTTAATACGCCAATGAAATGATCGCCCGAAGTTGCTCTGAACCATTGAATGATATAAAGCCCCCACCTTAAAACGCCAATGAAATGATGCCCAAAGTTGCTCTGAACCATTAAATGCTATAAAGTCCCCACCTAAATACGCCAATGAAATTATCGCCCAAAGTTGCTCTGAACCATTAAATGCTATAAAGTCCTCACCTAAATACGCCAATGAAATGATCGCCCAAAGTTGCTCTGAACCATTAAATACCATAAAGCCCCCACCTTAATACGCCAATGAAATGATCGCCCGAAGTTGCTCTGAACCATTGAATGATATAAAGCCCCCACCTTAAAACGCCAATGAAATGATGCCCAAAGTTGCTCTGAACCATTAAATGCTATAAAGTCCCCACCTAAATACGCCAATGAAATTATCGCCCAAAGTTGCTCTGAACCATTAAATGCTATAAAGTCCTCACCTAAATACGCCAATGAAATGATCGCCCAAAGTTGCTCTGAACCATTAAATGCTATAAAGTCCCCACCTAAATACGCCAATGAAATGATGCCCAAAGTTGCTCTGAACCATTAAATGCTATAAAGTCCCCACCTGAATACGCCAATGAAATTATCGCCCAAAGTTGCTCTGAACCATTAAGTGCTATAAAGTCCCCATCTGAATACGCCAATGAAATGGTCGCCCAAAGTTGCTCTTAACCATTTAATGCTATAAAACCCCCACCTAAATACGCCAATGAAATGATCGCCCAAAGTTGCCCTTAACCATTCAATGCTATAAAGCCCCCACTTTAAAACGCCAATGAAATGATGCCCAAAGTTGCTCTGAACCATTAAATGCTATAAAGTCCCCACCTAAATACGCCAATGAAATGATCGCCCAAAGTTGCTCTGAACCATTAAATGCTATAAGGTCACCAACTAAATACGCCAATGAAACGATTGCCCAAAATTGTGCTCTGAACCATTAAATAATATAAAGACCCCACCTAAATACGCCAATGAAATGGTCGCCCGAAGTTTCTCTGAATCATTATATGTAATAAAGCCCTCACCTTCAATACTCCAATGAAATGATCGCGCAAAGTTGCTCTGAACCATTAAATGCTATAAAGCCCCCACCTAAATACGCCAATGAAATGATCGCCCAAAGTTGCTCTGAACCATTAAATGCTATAAGGTCCCCAACTAAATACGCCAATGAAACGATTGCCCAAAGTTATGCTCTGAACCATTAAATAATATAAAGACCCCACCTAAATACGCCAATGAAATGATCGCCCAAAGTTGCTCTGAACCAATAGATGCTATAAAGCCCCCATCTAAATACGCCAATGAAATGATCTCTCAAAGTTGCTCTGAACCATTAGATGCTATAAAGCCCCCATCTAAATACGCCAATGAAATGATCGCCCAAAGTTGCTCTGAACCATTTAATGCTATAAAGCCCTTACCTAAATACGCCAATGAAATGATCGCCCAATGTTGCTCTGAAACATTAGATGCCATAAAGCCCCCACCTAAATACGCCAATGAAATGATCGCCCAAAGTTGCCCTTAACCATTTAATGCTATAAAGTCCCCCACCTTAAAACGCCAATGAAATGTTCGCTCAAAGTTGCTCTGAACCATTTAATGCTATATAGTCCCCACCTAAATACGCCAATGAAACGATTGCCCAAAGTTGCTCTGAACCAATAGATGCTATAAACCCCCCACCTAAATACGCCAATGAAATGATCGCCCAAAGTAGCTCTGAACCATCAAATGTTTTAAAGTCCCCACCTAAATACGCCAATGAAATGATCGCCCAAAGTTTCTCTGAACCATTTAATGCTATAAATCCCCACCTTAAAACGCCAATGAAATGATGCCCAAAGTTGCTCTGAACCATCAAATGTTTTGAAGTCCCCACCTAAATACGCCAATGAAATGCACGCCCAAAGTTGCCCTTAACCATTTAATGCTATAAAGCCCCCACCTAAATACGCCAATGAAATGATCGCTCAAAGTTGCTCAGAACCCTTAAAGGTTATAAAGCCCCCACCTAAATACGCCAATGAAATGATCGCTCAAAGTTGCTCAGAACCCTTAAAGGTTATAAAGCCCCCACCTTAATACACCAATTATATGATTGGTTAAAATTGCTCTTGCCGCCATTTAAAGCTATGAAGTCCCCACCTAAATACGCCAATGAAATGATGGTACATAAATGCCCTGTTAAATCCGATTGTTGCAATAAAAATGGGGATAGAAATCTATTTCGTTCATTCAATAACAAATCTCTCACTTCATTCACTTTACCAAAAAAGGTATTACACTAGGCCCTCGAGACATATGGATCTTTTGTCCTTACCTTGACCCACCTGTAACTTATATAATAAGCACGAAGTACATAATAGTTATTTATTGGTTTGTAATTAATAAATATATTATATTATAAAACGAAAACCTTACCAAATTTATAACAATTCACAATTAAATCAGACCACACCATAAAATAATGGGAAAAAAACGCTTCAAAGTCTCTCACATACATTATTTTTTAGCTTTATAAATGTGAAACTTCGATAAGACCTAGGTCCGGCTGTCATTCTATATCTGTTCCTTGAACGAGCTATATTTAATCTGTAGTATTCTGTGTGTTTAAAAATAGATATATATCATCATCATCATAGAAAGCAGGAAGTGTAAACATTGGATTTAAAAGTTTAAATAAATAGCAAAAATAAAATAAATCTAACCTCTTACAAATATATAATTAAAATGAAATAATTTGATCTGATGACTAATGTTTAATTAGTAAATTATATAAAACGATACAACATAAATTGGCGACGAGAATTTGAAAATATTACTGTGGCCCTGAAGCAGAAGTATGGCAGCATACCTGACGCCACCTTTGTCCATGAATTTGAATGCTAGCAATTTATTTGCGGAATATAAGCAATGGATGGAAAACAAAAATTTTTGAAATAGCATCAGGAATTTTAAAAAAAATCGGATGAAATTAAGAAGGTTACTCTATTGCATTGTTCAGGGCCAAGTGTACAACGTATATTTTTCAACTTGCCAGATGAAAAGGAAAACTTATGAACAAACTAAAGTGGTCTTAGATAAATATTTCACACCTCATAAAAATGTGTTAACTGAGAGATTCAAATTTAGACAAAGAGTCCAGAAATATGAATCGATCGACAACTACCTAATTTCTTTAAAAGAGATTTCTAAATCTTGGGAATTTGGAAGCTGATAAGAGTCCAAATAATTGAAAAATGTAGCAACAAACAACTTAAAGAAAAATTGTTGCAACAAGAAAATTTGACACTGTCAAAAACCATTGATATTGCTAGAATGTTATAAATTTCTAGAAAATAAATTAGACTTCTTGAACCTCCAAATGATCAAACACTAAATAGAGTACAAATTAAACCTGAAAAACACTATAATGCTAATAATGTCAACAAAGGTAGATTCAGTAATCAAGGTACCCCATAATTTTCAGGTGCCTTTAAGCGTAAATGTTATCTATGTGGATTAGATACACATTCAGCACAAAAATGTGGTGCTAAAAAATGGACTTGTTCACATTCCAATAAATTAGGACAACTTTTTCGAACTTGCAGGAACCGCCCAAATCAAAATAATAATAGAAACTACAAAATTTTCAATCAAACTAAAGTTAAGACCATACAAGAAGAAAATAAGACTTGATTACGTGAAAATTCAGATGAATATACCTACTATACAGGTGCTGAAAATAAAGAAAAAGTGCAAATAGATGGTAGTGAAATAAATATGATAATTGATACAGGGAGTGATAGAACTTTCATAAGCTATAATAAGATGCTTGAATTATATGGCCATAAAATTATGCCAAAATTACATATCACCACCCGAACCTCTTTTGCCTATGGTCAAGATAGACCTCTTCCATGTTATGGTTATTTCAATGCTGTGATTTCTTGGAAAGAAAAATCAATTTCAGAAGATATTTATTGATTGATAAAAAATTGAACCTTTGTTGGGAGGCAAGTCTAGTTTTGAACTAGGTATAATTAAAAGGGTATAAATCATGTAAATGAATCAATGTCTACTAATATAGAAACTCTTGTTCAAGAATATGAACATCTTTTCCATGGACTTGGAACTATAAAAGGCTATAGTCATAGAGTGACATTGAAAGACAACTATAGGCCCATTGCCCAGAGATGCCGTCGCATACCTTATGCAATGGTAGAAGTAGTGAATCGAGAGCTTGATAAGATGCTAGAGAATGGAATCATTGAAGAACTGCATCAAGGTTCTAAATGGGTTTCTAACACATTAGACTATGCATAGACCTTCAGTAAGTGAATAAAGCAATATTGATAGAAAGGCATCTAATTTATACAAATGACAATATGTTACATGCCCTTAAAGGTGCTAAAGTATTTGCAAAGCTGGATGCAGAATAAGGGTTTTGGCAGGTTGACTTAGACCCTCAATCAAGACCCCTTACAACTTTCATCACGCACCGTGGTTGTTACAGATTTTGAAAAGTTCCTTTTGGTCTATCAAGTGCTCCAGAGGCATACCAGAAAGGAATGGATTCAATTTTGCTTGATTTGAAAGGTGTAATTTGTTACTTGGACGATCTCGTAGTTTACGCCAAAGATAGACAAGAACTAGAAGAAAGGCTTAGAAAAGTCTTACAAAGATTTGATAAATTAGGCATTAGGATTAACAGGAATAAGTGCAAATTTGCCATGGAAGAATTGGATATTTTAGGTCACATTGTTAGTAGTGAAGGTATTAAACCTGTAAATAGGAAAATAGAAGCAGTTTTAAATTTTCCAATACCAAAAAATATTGAAATGTTAAGGTCATTCTTAGGAACTTTTTTTCAAAATTGGTAGAACCTCTAAATAATTAGACTAGAAAAATATTGGGTGAAATTGGGATTTGAAAACAAATAAAACATTTCAGGATCTTAAAAAGTCACTAACAAAAAATCCATGCATGGCATATTACAACTTGAACTCATCAACTGAATTAATCACAGATGCAAGCCCTATTGGTCTTGGAGCAGTAGTAATACAAACACAACAAAATGGCATTAAAAGACCAATTGCATATGCCAGCAGATCCTTAACTGATACTGAAAAAATATATTCACAAATAGAAAAAAAAGACATTGCAATTTGTGTTAAAAACAGATCACAAACCTCTAATCTATATGCTGAATCCTAAAAGCTGTTTTGCCTCCAAGAATTCAAAGATTGAGTTGGAGATTACAATCTTATGACTTTGAAATTGAATTCATTCAAGGAAAGCAAAATATTGCAGATATTTTTCAAGACAACCTCTTTCTAACACAAATGATGAAAAATGGCTGGAGGACTATGTTCATAAAGTCTTATCCATCACTTCTGAAGAGCTTCAAGCACTGTCTTTGAAAGAGATAAAAGTTTGTACAGAGCAAGATCCTTTGTTTCAAAAACTGTAAGAGATGGTTCAAAAGGGAGTTTGGCAATATCCTCTGAATGAAGAAATCAAATGTTTTTATAAGTTTAGAAATGAACTCTCAAAATTTGATAGTCTTATCTATAAAGTAAGTAGAATTTTGCTATCTTCAAAACTAATAAAGAGAGTCTTGAGAATTGCACATTGAACACATCAAGGAATGACAAGAACCAAACAACTGTTAAGAGAAAAATATTTTTGGATAAACATGGACTTTGACATTGAAAATTTGACAAGAAACTGTCCAATTTGTGTAAGGAATCAACCATTAATAAATGATCAACCATTGCAAATAGTTCCGTTAATATCAAAACCTTGGATGAAACTTGGAATTGACATAGTTGTCCAATGGCCATCATTATGTTTTAACAGTGATCGACTACTATTCTTCATATCCTGAAGCAATGATAATAGAAGACATTTCCAGCAAGGCAATTATCAAAAAAATTGATGGAGATTTTTGCAAGACATGGTTATCCACATGAAGTTGTAACTCATAATGGTTTACAGTTTGTAAGTGCATCAATGGAAATATTTAAAAAATAATGTTGAATCAGGCACATCAAAGCCTCACCCTATTTATAAAAAGTAATGGGAAGATAGAAATATTCCACAGATTTCTAAAGAAATAATTTAATTCAAGTTCTGAGGAAGGGAAAGATTGGAAAGAAGATTTATCCAAAATTGTAATGTCTTACCAAACTACTCCAAACAGATCTACAGGAAAGACTCCAGCATTCCTATTATTTTCAAGAGAAATCAAGACTAAATTAATCTCACATTTTAATGATACAGAAGAAGATGAAACCAACATCAAAGAATTCAATATGGTCTACAAAGAAAAATAAAAAACATATAATGATATAATTCGGAAGGCTAGTCATTATAATTTTGAAATTGGAAATTTAGTTTATGTGGCAAATCCAAATAATGCAAAACTTGATTCAAATTTCAGATCAGAACATTATGTCATTCTTGAAAACACTTCAATAAATTATTTTAAATTAGTCAACACTAAAAATAGGAAAATAATTCATAGAAATTCTAAACATTTGAAACATGTTCCTACTCAAGAGACCAATCAAGACATTTCTGACTTGATTCCAGAAGAGAGCCAGGAAAGTGTTAGTTCAGATACAACAAGAATTTAATACCCTATCTCTTCGGATGTACAAATGCCAGATGATAATTGCTCAAACCAAGATAAATACACTTCTTTAAACCGACCAAGTTCAGGAAATTATCCAGACTGGTTGTGTAGCGGAGGAGGGCGAACTGATCGCCTCCGACAACGGCTGTGGCACGAGTGTTTTGAACCAAATCAAACGGACGGAAGTAGATAGCACTCCAGGTGATATTTCCAGGTGCGGAAATTCAACCCTGGAATTCTTTCTGAAATACTCCATGAAAACAACAAGGATCTTGGTGAGCTGCAGTGCGACAGCGTGGCTGACTTCTGCGACAGTGTCAGACTGTCAGGGACTACAGCGGCGATCCAACTGGGCGGGACGGAGCTGAGTGCTCCATGGAAGTGCGACAAGGCTAAATGGTCGAAGCATCCCGAAGTTAGAGCCGGCGACCCGACTGAACGGGATAGAGCATTGAACGCTCTGTGGAAGTCCGACGACAATGTCTGTGACGCGGAAGTCGCGCGCAATGTGTCAGCGCCGGCGTCTGCGATGCGAGCTGAAAATATGTGCCAAGAATGTGTACCTATCATCTTCGTTCCTTCGCCCGACGAGGTGCATATCAAACAGCCACCGCCTAGCAAAAGTTCAACTGACGTTGAGACTGCCACGGGTTCAGACACCTCCAGAAGGTTTTAGAAATTTACAGCCCTGTGCGGGGTCGGCACGAAGAGACCCAGGTTTGAAGGGTTTGGAAGGAGAGAGTTTCTAAAGAAAGAGAATGGAAAACCGAAAGAAGAAAGGAACTTTCCCGACCTATGGAGATTAACAGGGACGAATACGTGCCGGACGGCCCCGATATGGCCAGTGTGGATTAGTTGGACGCAGTCACTGTAAAGATCGACCATCTACAGCTCAGTCGTGCGAATGAGAAGAAAGCCTGAGTTTGGATGTTGTTATGCAAATAAGGTTTGACGCTGATCCTGCCGCTACGCTTCCGGTAGGCTGACGAGCCTCTTGTGGCCAGAGACGTCAGGGAGATAAAAGAGCCGCCGATCAGCGCTGCTGGTGAAATCAATCCTTTCCGGGACGAAAAAGATTTGGAAGGAGGCAGTGTAAGGTGGAAGACAAGGCCAAGATACCAGAGTAAAGTTGTGCGGCCTCCGTTGCCATGTGGCAGGCGCTAAAAACTGTATTTCTGTTGTTGTCGTGTCCAAAGAAGAGTCTCAGATGTCTCCATGCATCTCCATCACAGCAGCAGCAATATTCACTATATTAGGTGTGTAAAGTTTGTGCTCTGGGTCTAAGTCAATTTTCTGCAAGGCTGCGGCCATTGCTGGGCATGAGAATATGTGAGTAGGTGTTAGTTCCACACCAGGGCAGTTGTTGTATGCTCTATAGGTTCTTGTGCCATCTAGATGTATTGTCATTTCTTTATAATGTTTTGTTCTAAGTCTTGTTATAGTTTTTGTCAGTTTTCTCTCCGATTTTATTTCACATATTTGATCTTTTCTTATTTTTTGTTTAGTTATCTTGTATTTTGCCAAAGCATCAGCGTCAAATACTGACATATGTTCTTTCCCTTGGCTCAGCTTTCTGGATTTCTTTGCCAATTCATCTGCCATTTCATTACCCTCGATCTCAACATGGGCGGGAATCCATTGTAGAATGCAGTTCTTCTCTAATGTTTCCAGTTGGGTAAGTAATGAGTGCATTTTCTGCGTGATTCTAGTATTGCCCTTCTGAATTGCTTCTAGAGCGAATCTGGAGTCGCTATATATTATAATTTCTTCTGATTGATGCAGGGATGGTTGGTTCAGGCATACATCAAGGGCTTTCCAGATAACTGTCAGTTCACAATTGAAGTTTGACGATTTTTTCCTGCTTCTTCTTTGATTTTGATGTATGCTCCATCTTGGAGTATTTTGTTAATTCTGGCCCCTCCATTACTCAGGGTAAGGTCTGATGATCCATCTGTGTATGCTAATAAATAATTTTTCTGATTATATAAATCAATTGTGTCAAGTCCTTTCTTTTTAAGTATGTTTTTGTTCTCTTTTTTTATTGCAGGGTTCATTCAGGTTGAGATTGATTGATTTGATGGCAATGGGGTAGGAAATATTGGGTATTCTTGAATTTGAAAGTCATTTTGTTTCATGTTTATGATTTTTCTAATATTGTTGTCGTACTGAAATGTTGAAGATCTTTTAAGTGTTATTTTGGTGTCCAGTTTAAATAGGTTCTATGGGATATGTGTTCGGTATTTTTTTACTTTTTAAGCTATTGGTAAATTTTATTGTTTTTATTTGTCTTCTGCTTTCGAGTAGGTCTAGGCCACATTCTCTCTGAATTTTCTCGTTGTTGGTGGATGAAACAGCACCAGTGATTATTTTGGCCGCTTTTGCTTGAACACTGTCTAGTCTTCCTTTTAGTGATGAGCTTGAGCGAGCCCAGACAGGTGTAGCATATTCCATTATTGGCCATTTTAAGGTGGTATATGTTGCTCTGAGAGTTTTGGGTTTTGCTCCCCAATTTGTTCCACATAACCTTCTCAGAATATTTAGTTTTCTAGTAGCTCTATTTGAGGTGCTAATTATGTGTTCTGAAAATTGCAATTAATCATCAAGTATCACATCTAGGTATTTTGGATTTCTATTTTTATCAATTATTTGGTTGTTTATGCTTATTTTGGGATTATATTTATGCCTTTTTTTCCAGTCAGTTAAAAAGACGTATAGGTTTGTTTTTATTGGGTTTATGGTCATTTTAAGTTCGATTGCCCTCTTCTCCAGTCCTCTCATTGATGTGTTCAGTATTTTTTCTGATTTTTCTATACTGCTACTTGTGTGCCATATGGCTATATCATCTGCATAACAGGCAACCTTTGTGTCTTCAGTGAGGTAAGGATGGATGTCGTTAATATATAGCAGGAAGAGTAGAGGACTGAGCACAGATCCCTGATGTACACCAGCCCATGTTCTTCGGTCCTTGGAAAATTCTGCCTTGACCCGAACCTTTATCCTTCTTCCCCTTAAGAAGTCTGCAATCCAGATTAAGGTTTTTCCTCTTACTCCGATTTTGTGCAGCCTTTCAAGTAATTTCTCCCTCCACACTCGATCAAAAGCTGAGGTCATATCTAGGAATACGGCCGTTGTCATCTTTGCTGGTTTTTCCTATAGGAATCTATTATTGATTGGCAGAAGTAGAACAGTTGATCAGTTGTACAGTTTTGGAATCTATAGGCAGTTTGGTAGAAGTTTATTTTATTATTGTTAGTGAGCCAGACAATGAGCCTAGAGCGGATCATCCGTTCTGTTATTTTACAAAGTATTCTGGTGAGAGCAATTGGCCGATAGTTCTTGCATTCCTTGGCATCTTTGTTTGGTTTCAGTATTGGCACTATATATCTTCCAATTCTTTGGTAGTTTACCAGTTCGCCATGAAATGTTCAGTATTCGTAGGTGTTGATTTTTAGCTTTATCTCCAAAGTGTTTAATCATTTGACCAAATATTAGATTATCTCCTGGTGACCTCTTGGGATCTAACTTTTCTATTGATGAATTTAGCTCATTCAGTGTGAAGTCTCTCGAAAAACATCTTGTTGAAGGTGATTTATTGCTTGTTTAACTAACCTGTTTATATTATTTTTTAGAGTCCTGTCTTCATTCGTATAGCTGAGTCTGGAAGTGCTTGAAAGATATTCAGCAATTATGTCAGCCATTTGTTTGTTCGTTCTCGCTGTTCTATTCATATCGGTTAGAGTTTTGGAGGATTGGTGTTGATTTTGATTGTTTTCTAACACTCTAATTATATTCCAGTGTTGGCTGTCCTTTCTTGGATTCTTTTTTTTTTCGCAGAATTCTGTCCATTTTTCTTGCTTGTAAAGCGGTGCCAGGAGAGCCTGACATCGGAGCGGCCTACAAGGCGGTGTAAGTCCAGGCTGGACTTGAATAGTAGGGAGCGGGAAGCTTTACAAAAGTCCGCGGCGCCAAGGATACTTCTGACGGGGAGGTTGAAGAAGGCAAGTCCAACACATTGTATTCCTTCTGTTAAATGAGACATAATAAAGCGCAAACTTTAGCTGAAATCTTTTCGAACTCACACCTGTATCTTTGTGCCATCCTGCCTAGACAAAGTACTCGAATAACGTCTGGGTACAACGTAACAATATTATGATATGTAGAATATATCACAGAATAATAATATGTGGATTTAAAATTATAGGGGGGCGCGCGCGAAGTACAATAGAATGTATGGCGGCCCGGGTGATTAAATATTTCTTTTGATTTAATCTTATTGAAATACTCATGTACGTAATTGGAGATAAAGCAGACGATGTTTTTCGTTGCCTAAATTCCTAATCAGAAACTGACAAGAAAAAGCTGAAATATATTTTGTAATTTGTTTTGAAAATAGAGCAATCCATATTTAATTCATTAGATAATAAAAAGGCATATATTGGATTTAATAAAATATTTATTTTGCCAATATTTCGGCTGGCTGAACGCCAATCTTTAACGAGGCATTACATTTTTGTATACACAAACTCAGCGCCGCATGGTGTTATAATATCACAGTTGAAATCAATTAAAATACAGAGTAGGTGGGATAAATTTGTGAATGAAAAAATTATTATAAAAATTGCAATCAAATATGTAAAATATATTAAAATATTAAAGGAAAAAAAATGAGTTCTATCTTTATATTTTAAAAAATTTGTAATAAGTACATAAAAATAATTCAACAATAATTCAATAAGAGATAAATGTAAAAATATATGTATCTATTAAAACATTTGATATTTAAATATAAAATGATTTAAACAATAAACTGTATGAACTTTTTTAAAACGTTTAACAAAAAAAATGTGGGTATTTTAAAAAAAAAAAAAATTCATTTCAAAATTTAAGGAGATCGATTTATATGTAAGTAAAAAATAAATTATAAAAATGCATTGAAAGGAAGTTAAAACAATTTAGGATGAATAAATGAGAAAAAATAAATTAAAAAGTGGAAACTAAAAAAAAAAAAAGTTTAAAGTATTGCATGTAATATGTTATATATTTAATGTATCAATACTTTTGGGTTTTGAAGCGATAAATGTAAAAATATTTTAAACAAGTGGTATGTATTACTTTTACAGGTTATTACTAATGTGTGAAAGTATAATTTAAGAAATCGCGGGTATTACATTAAAATTTAAAAATTCAATAAAGCAAAAAAAATTAAATAAAGCAAAGTTATGTAATTTTGAAAAACGGCACCTCTCCCTTTAAAATAGTATAAAATAAGTCAATTTAAAATAAAAATTAACTAATTGAAATTAAAATAATTAGACAAAAATTAAGAAGATCTAAATGGTGTGTAGATGTCTGGTAAATCAATTTTTCTATTTATGCTTTCTGTGTCTTCTGCAGAGGCCCAGCTTTCTAAGAACAATCGGCAGTGTTTTTCTTTAATGTTCTGGTATAAAACAGCTGTATTTTCGAAATCCGGAGTGTGGTTGTTTTTCAGTGCATGATCTACAAGGAGAGACAGTGGGTTGTAATTCCTTAGTCCTGATTTGTGTTGATTTAAACGATCTTTAAGTGGTTTGCTGGTTTCACCTATATAATTAGCTTGGCAATTGTTACAAGGTATTTTGTAAATTACGTTGATTTTGTTTTCCATTTTGTTGATTTGTTTAGTGTCTGGATGGCGTAGGGCCTTTTTTAAATTTAAAGAAGATTGATAGGTAGTTATGATGTTGTATCTCTTTAGGACTCTGGCGATGCGTTCAGAGCCGTAGCTGTAGGGGAGGGAGCAGTAAAGTTTTTTGATTGATCAGGGGTGTTATTTAAAGGTGGAGAATTTGGTTTATAAAAATGTTTTTCAACAAATTTGCTAGGGTAATTGTTGTTTTTTAATTCTCTGAAGATTCTATTTCTCTCCACTATATCATTAAATTTTGAAGAACAATGTGTATCTAATCTTTTGGAGAGAGCTTTAACCACAGCGATTTTATGATGAACTGGGCCAAAAGAATTGAAATTCAAATAATTTCCTGTGTGGGTTGATTTTCTAAAAATACTAGTTTCTATTTGATTAAACTTTCTTTTAAGCTGTAGATCTAAAAATGCCAGAGAATTATTATTTTCAATTTCATGTGTAAAATTTAAAAATGGTCTTAAATTATTTAAAAATTTTGAAAATACTACAAAATCTGATTCTGTTATGCAAAAAATGTCATCTATGTACCTTTTCCAAAAAATGATTTTGAGTTGTTTTGATTCTGTAACAGCTTGATCAATTTGGTCCATGAAAATGTTAGCTAAAGCCGATGAGATTGGGTTTCCCATCGGTAAGCCTTTGATTTGTCTGTAGAATTTATTTTGGTGGCTAAAATAAAATCGGCTTTAGCCAACATTTTCATGGACCAAATTGATCAAGCTGTCACAGAATCAAAATAACTCAAAATCATTTTTTGGAAAAGGTACATAGATGACATTTTTTGCATAACAGAATCAGATTTTGTAGTATTTTCAAAATTTTTAAATAATTTAAGACCATTTTTAAATTTTACACATGAAATTGAAAATAATAATTCTCTGGCATTTTTAGATCTACAGCTTAAAAGAAAGTTTAATCAAATAGAAACTAGTATTTTTAGAAAATAAACCCACACAGGAAATTATTTGAATTTCAATTCTTTTGGCCCAGTTCATCATAAAATCGCTGTGGTTAAAGCTCTCTCCAAAAGATTAGATACACATTGTTCTTCAAAATTTAATGATATAGTGGAGAGAAATAGAATCTTCAGAGAATTAAAAAACAACAATTACCCTAGCAAATTTGTTGAAAAACATTTTTATAAACCAAAATCTCCACCTTTAAATAACACCCGTGATCAATCAAAAAAACTTTACTGCTCCCTCCCCTACAGCTACGGCTCTGAACGCATCGCCAGAGTCCTAAAGAGATACAACATCATAACTACCTATCAATCATCTTTAAATTTAAAAAAGGCCCTACGCCATCCAGACACTAAACAAATCAACAAAATGGAAAACAAAATCAACGTAATTTACAAAATACCTTGTAACAATTGCCAAGCTAATTATATAGGTGAAACCAGCAAACCACTTAAAGATCGTTTAAATCAACACAAATCAGGACTAAGGAATTACAACCCACTGTCTCTCCTTGTAGATCATGCACTGAAAAACAACCACACTCCGGATTTCGAAAATACAGCTGTTTTATACCAGAACATTAAAGAAAAACACTGCCGATTGTTCTTAGAAAGCTGGGCCTCTGCAGAAGACACAGAAAGCATAAATAGAAAAATTGATTTACCAGACATCTACACACCATTTAGATCTTCCTTAATTTTTGTCTAATTATTTTAATTTCAATTAGTTAATTTTTATTTTAAATTGACTTATTTTATACTATTTTAAAGGGAGAGGTGCCGTTTTTCAAAATTACATAACTTTGCTTTATTTATTTTTTTTTGCTTTATTGAATTTTTAAATTTTAATGTAATACCCGCGATTTCTTAAATTATATTTTCACACATTAGTAATAACCTGTAAAAGTAATACATACCACTTGTTTAAAATATTTTTACATTTATCGCTTCAAAACCCAAAAGTATTGATACATTAAATATATGTAATATATCCAAAGTTATTACACTGCAATATTTGATGTATTACACTGTTGTAGAATCCTGTCGACTCTATGTAATATAATCCAAGTTATTACACTGCAATATTTGATGTATTACACTGATCTGAACTCGGTGGGAGCCAAGTCGCTACTGACAATTCTTGTCTTTCGATTTAACACCACGAGTTGTCTTCCTTCCCATTGGTCGAAGAATGGAACGTGCCCGTTTTTCTATTGGTTGACCTATTTAGTTATTCCTTCCTAATTGGACCGGCGGCTTTCTTTGGTGAAAGATATGCCCGGCCTGATAGGAAGTATCGGGTGTTAGTTCGACTCTATTTACTTCCGCGGCTATCAAATACGTCCGGTCTTGTTCCGGAAATTGGGCGTCTCTCAAACTTTTATAACTTCTGGTCACCAGATACGTCCTGTCTTGTCCGGAAATATTGGTTTAAACTTAGCTCGCAGGGTTTCCGGGGTCAGAAGGTTAACTGTGACGTTATTAATAATTATGTTCTCTTCTAGATCTACTTCCTATGTCTTTTTGTTACTTTCTTTCCTCCAGTTACCTTATTCTTTATTAAATCTTTGAAAATCATACATTGTACATGCATAGTGGGTCGGGGTGCATACAATTATATACAAATTATGACAGATGCGCCCCCTACATGTGAAGAATTCAAGAAGGGGTTAGCCTGAGAGAATTCTGTAAAGTAAAAAATAATTTTGTGGGAAAATTAGTTGTGGGTATTGAGTCTATATACAAGCATTGGTGGCGATATAAGAAGTAAAATAGAATGGTGTTGATGATATAGGTTGAGTATAATTAATAGAAATCAAAAAATTTTTAATTGTAAGAAATCAAAATGAATGCTATGGTACATAGTGGATTTAAAAAAAAAAATGCGCCTAACTAATTTCTACTCGAAATTGGAAAAAAATTCGAGGGAGTTCTATTAGGGCTTTTGAGAAATCAAAAATAATATAAAAATAAAAAGTTGGACGGATTCAAAGTAAAGGTTTGGTTGCATGGTGAGGAAAAAAAAATGTTTTGTTGCATGGTGAAAAAAGAAAAGTGCTTGTTGCATGGTAAAAAGAAATGCCTAATTATATTTCTGCTCGAAATTGGGAATGGAAATCGAGGGATTTTTATTAGGTCTATAGACATATCAAAAAATAAAAATAAAAATAAAAAGTTGGAAGAAATCAAAGTGAGTGCTTGGTTGCATGTTGGAAAAAAAAACATGCTTTGATGCATGGTGAAAAAAAAAGGAAAAAATGCCTAACCATATTCTTGCTCGAAATTGGGAATGGAATTCGAGGGATTTTTATTAGGTCTTTTGAAGAAATCAAAGTAAAATAAAAAGTTGGAAGAAATCAAAAAATAATATAAAAGTTGGAAGACATCAAAGTAAATGTTTGGTTGCATGGTGAGAAAAAGGAAAAATGTTTTGTTGCATGGTGGAAAAAAAGAAATATAAAAAAAAGAATGTTTTTGTAAATCAAAATAAAATATAATATCCAATTTTAAAAGAAAACCAATGAGTTTTCGTTGATTTGAAATTATGATAATATAAACTAATTGAAAAAAAAAATGATAATTAATGATTAAAAGTGATAATAAGTTGAATAAATTGATAAATTGATTATATTTTTAAATTTTATTTGAGAGAAAATAATGAAAATGATTAATATGAAAAATAAGGTGTATTGGTTTGAACCCTTTTGTATCTACATGCCCTATAAATTTTTTAATTGCTCAATTATGCCCTATAAATTTTTTGTCTCATCTGTAGCGACACTTAGGTGAAAACGTGATTCTAGCCCTCAAGTGCGTTTATGCTATGTGTACAGGAGACATGGAAATCTATATAACCTTTATGTGTAATTTTTTGTCTTTGTGTGTGTTGTGAAAAATGTTAGAAGTCTGTTGTGTAAGAAATGTGTGTGCGTGTACCTTGTTTGATTTTCGAATGACAGTCGATTTGATTGACATTGTAAAAGTCGATGCGCAGGCTTGAATTGGAATCCAAAATCGGTGGCATAGAGAGAGGAATCTGTGCGGGGAGCGGTGACCTAATTTTACGTGTTGGCCAGAAGAGGGGTCCGAAGTAATTGGAGATCGGAAACGAGGCGCTCCTTTCTGTTTGCATAGGCCGAATTTATCGCCGCGGAACTACGCTTCCTGTCGCGGTGTCTCAAAATTCTCACTTCCTTCCGCTTATTTATTTTTGGATGCGGCTCGGATCTTGTTTTTGGAGCGTGGCTTCTCCGGCATTGGTTGGTCATCTTTCAGTTACTTCTATCTCCTCGGAATCTAGTTAGATTTTCTGCAAAAATGTTTCCTAAAATTATGAGAAGTTTTATAAATGCTTGTCCAAAATTAAAAACTGCCTCTTGTAGTTCGAAAATTTTATGAGCGGGCATGGTATAGATAAACAAATAATTAATGAATAAAATTGGGATATATTTGTATGGTAGAACTAACAAACAAAGGATAAAAATCAGGTGAAATATAGGGTATTGCCCCATGTTCTTCCATATTTTTGTAAATGGGGACTCTGAAATATTTGTTCGAATCTTATATATTGTTGGTCGTTCAATTTCGCACTGTTTGATATCTTTAGGGAGTGGTGTGATATGATTGAACTGGTTGTCAGGTTTGCAGTTTTTAACATCGGGGAAGAGTGATGCAAATCGCCTTGTTGCAAAAATGGCAGGGTCTAAATGCCTGAAAGGTTCGCTGCTGGTGGGTTTGAACCTTAATGACTCTGTTGGGAATAATTCGGGTGTTAAATGTTTGAAAGGGAACGTGTAATTGGGGTTGTGCTTTATGTGATATGTGCTAACGGCGGGTGGTGATATATAACGGATTTTTTCTGTATACAGCTAAAGTTTGTTGACGTGGATTGTGTCAGTGTCTCTTTGAAGTGGTTGATTTGGTCGATCTATGCGGACCACATTTGGTGAAATAATTTCTAATATTGTGTGAGGTCCTGTGAAATATGGCGCAAGTTTCCCTGTATTTGGGTGGTGATATAATTTTACTAACACTAGATCACCTACTTCAAAATGTGGTTGGTTGTGTCGTTGATCATAAATGTTTTTGTCTTGTAAATGCTTGTTTTGTGTGCGTGTGTGTGCAATTTTTCTAGCTTTGTCGATATCTGGGTAAGGTGTGCTATGGTCAGAGAGTTCGGGGGGTAGGATACCAAACATTAAGTAGATGGGTGGAAAACCTGTGGTAGAGTGTGGGGTTTTGTTATATATAATTGTAACTCTTTTGACCAACTTGGTCCATGCGATCTTAGGATTTTCTAGATGCAATAGCCTAAGTTTTCCCGTGAGGGTGGCGTTCAGGCGTTCACATAGACCGTTGGCCTGTGGATTGTTGCTGGTTGTGAGTAATGGGTGAATATTTCTATTAAGGAGGAAACTACGAAATTTTGGCGAAGTGAAAGCAGGGGCTCTATCCGTAAGAAGGCGTTTTGGAGAGCCATCCTGTAATACTCGCTTAAGTACCTGTTGGTAGGTGATGGTGCTGGTGGATTTAGATGGAAAAGTCCACGCGTAGCGCGAAAAATGATCGACTACCACATGGAGGTATATTTTGGTGTTGCCATATTTGGCAAATCCTGCTATGGTGTCAAGGGATAATAGGTCAAAGGGTTCTTTGGCTTCCGGAGGTTGACTTAATTCCCCGTAAGTGGGTCCCAATGGCCGTTTTGTTAACTGGCAGGTGGGGCAGGTCTTAACCTTTTGTTTAATATCTTTTGACATACCTTGCCAGTAATATTGTGTGGAGATGATTCGTGACATTTGTGAAATACCGGGGTGATTGTATTGTGTGTGTACTGTTTGTAAGAGTTGTTGTATGAGTGGTTTTGGAATTATAATCTTGGTTACACCTTTTCGGGAAACTGTATGTAATCCATTACGATCAATGGTTAAACTAGACTCTTTCGATGGAGGAGGTTGGTGTGTCTTGATAAGGGTGGTGTCCAAGAATCCACAAAACGGGTTACGGGATAAGAGATCTGCTTCATATTGTAGTTTTCCCTTTATGTAGCGGACCTCATATTCGTAACTCGATAGTCGTAAACTCCATCGAAACAGTCTGCCGGACGGGTTTTTGATGGTTTTCAACCACTGTAATGCGTGATGGTCAGAAAATATAGTGAATTTTCTGCCCATAAGATAGATGCGAAACTTCTCCACACTCTCAACGATTGCTAAGCACTCAAGTTCAGAGATGGAGTAGTTTTTCTCGTGTGGGCGCAATGTTCGGCTGAAATATTGAACTGGATATACGTTCCCGTCAGGGTGAACTTGTTTGAGAATGCCTGCTATACCGAGGGTGGATGCATCGCAATACACTTGGCATGGCAGACCTTCTTTGTAAAGGTGTAAGATGGGGTGTTGTGTGAGGTTTCCTTTCAGGTCAATGAACGCCTTTTGACAAACTTCATTCCAGTTCCACACGACATCCTTTTTGAGGAGGTTGTTGAGTGGTGTTCGCAAGCGAGCGTATTCCGGAATGAATTTGTTATAGACGTTCACAGCGCCTAAAAAGGATTGTAGTGTTTTTCGGTTGTGTGGCTGTTTGATGGCGTGGATAATGTCGGTGTTGCGTGTGAGTGGTGTAATTGTACCAGCTGTAATGGTGTAACCTAGAAAATCTATGGACTGCTTAAAAAATTCGCATTTCACGAAGTTAAGTTGTAGCTTCTCTGCTTCGCAAAAGGCGAAAAATTGTCGCAGGTGGTTTTGATGCTCCTCCAATGTGTTGGAGTAGATGATGAAATCATCAAAGTAATGTGCCACACAGTCAAGTCCGTGTCTCTGTAGGACCTGACTTATGGCTCGTTCGTAAATCTGAGGGCTGGTTTTTAATCCGAAAGGTAGTCGAGTGGGTTGGTATAACCCTTCGAGGGTGGCAAATGCTAACAGTGGTCGAGAATCGGGGTGTATCGGGACTTGCCAATACGCGGAGGATATGTCTGCCGTGGAGAAATATTTGGCCTGCGCGAGGCGGTCTAGGATATCCTCGATTCTCGGGAGGGGATGGACATCAGAGCTGATTAGCTCGTTCACCTTTCTGTAATCGATACAAAACCGTTTGGTCTTGTCGCGCTTAGTGACGAGGGTGACAGGGCTCGAGAAAGGTGAAAAAGATGGCTCTATGATGCCGTTCTCCAGCATTTGTTGGATTTGATGACGGATTTCTTGTTGGTCACATATCGGAACACGATATGGACGTATGGTAATTATTTTCTCGGAATTCGTGGGTATTTTTACTGGTGGAATCCGTAAGCATGGTACATTGAATTTGTTCTGTGTGAAAATGTGAGTGTATCTTTGTAGAAGTGTTGTGAACTGCGGTGTATAGTGAGTGTTAGATGTTGTGTTGTAGCATGCATGTGGCAGAGGATTTTGTTGTGTATCAATGGGAGTGTCGAGTTCGTTGTGTGGTTTTGTCATGTGGTAGTTGTGTGACGGTGTGTGATCACCTATGTGCTTGGTGTGCGAGTTGTCCCGTTGTGTGGGTGCGTTTTGGGCATGTTTACAAGTTGAAGTCGTTGTGACTTGGTTATTTGAGGGCATGTAAAAAGGGCAATTGGCCTTAGTGAAAAAAGGGCATGTAGGTAAGGGGGTGTTTTTCAATGAATGCACGCAATGGTTGTCATAGGCGGAAGATTTGGTTGTATGGTGAGGTCTTTGTGACATCGCCTGACACTGCCAGTACGTGCATACATTTGGTACCTTGTTAAAATGGTAGGATGGGGTAGACAATGGGGCGCCCAGCTGGAATATAGTGCATTTATTAAAATCTATGGTTAATCTGAATTTATGGAGGCTATTGATACTAAGAATTCCAAATGGTAACGGTGCATTCACTACATGGAAGTTCTCTCTTCGGGATATTTGTCCTATTGTCAGTGGGATAGACAGTTTACCCATTGTTTTTGCAAAACCGTTTAGGGTTTGGAGGTTCAGTGAATGTCCCTCAGGGGTTAAATTAGGCAGATGGGTTTTTAACATATGATAAAGATTATATGGCACTATATTCAGGCTGGCGCCTGTATCAATTAAAAAGGGGCATGGTATATTAGGGGCTAGAAAAAGTTTGATAGTCAGTTGGTTTAGGGATCCTACCTCAGTCTCGAAAGGGCTGCTCGGTTGGGGTGTCTCTGGCTTGACTTGGTTGTTGTGGAATCGGGACTGGTGACTTTGGGACCGTTTGCACTGTCCGAACCTTTTCGTGGGTCGCCGGGACTGGTCGATGTCGGCATTCGCTGTGCCAGTGCCTCGCGCCGCAGAACTTGCAGTTGGACGGCGGAAGAGGTGCATTCCATGCACCTGGGCGTCGGGGTGTGTTGTGATACGGACCCGACATTGTGGGTGGTTGATCTTCTCTGGGTCGCGTTGTCGGTACACTGGGTCCGTGGATCCGCTGTACCAGTCGGAACCACTCTCCTAGGTTCTCGGGAGGCACTACGCGGACTAGGCGCTGGTCGTTGAATGGCAGTCGTTCTGTCAGCGTCTCGAGAATCACCTCCTGTGGAAGTCCTAGTTGCAATCCCATGGCGGTTTTCTCCCGGTAGTATGTCTCTAGGTTGGCTTGCCCAGTAAGCTTCATGGCGAAATATTTCGCAAAGGATGCTTCGCTTGACTCAGGATAGAGATCTAGGAGGATTTGCCTCACCTGGAAATAGCTCCGGTCGGCCAGCCGAAGTTTCCTGAAGAGCTCCAGGGGTTGTCGCACCAGGTAGTTTGGTAGGCGGAGTAATTTTTCTTGTTCTCCCATGGATGCGTCTTCCATTTTTCGGTCGAACGCTTGGAAAAACTGTGTCGCGCTATATGTTCCATCGAAAAGCGCGATTGTCGCCTCAGCTCCATCAGAAATCTTTACTCGGGTCAGGAGCGCCGATAGCAGGGTGACGGCGTCCGCTAGGGGCGCAGTTGTCTCGCCCGTCTCTCTTACTTCTTGCCTTCTTTCCGTTGTTTCCGTCGGGCCGTCCGACTTTACGTCTATGGGATCCTGATTAAGCTCCATAATATCTTTATCCTGTCGACTCTATGTAATATATCCAAAGTTATTACACTGCAATATTTGATGTATTACACTGTTGTAGAATCCTGTCGACTCTATGTAATATAATCCAAGTTATTACACTGCAATATTTGATGTATTACACTGTTGTAGAATCCTGTCGACTTAACCGTTCTGTGACAATATCGTTGCGGAATTTCTTGTTGCTCGATGAGAATGGTGAGATTTGGTTGAAACGCAGTCGTTTGAGTGGAAGTTGAAGCATACAGTTAGGAATAATCAGGACACGTGATGAGGTTTGAAAATAAAAGGCAACTGGGTTGGAGGAAAGAAAGCTTGAGAAGAGCGGAGCGATTTTGATTGTTAATTATCTGATCACATGGCGGTGATTGTACTTAGCTACGGGATGAGCAGAGGGAGAGAGGTCCAGAGCAGATGTCACCTCCTTGGGAGCCAAAGCACAACTGATCTGAACTCGGTGGGAGCCAAGTCGCTACTGACAATTCTTGTCTTTCGATTTAACACCACGAGTTGTCTTCCTTCCCATTGGTCGAAGAATGGAACGTGCCCGTTTTTCTATTGGTTGACCTATTTAGTTATTCCTTCCTAATTGGACCGGCGGCTTTCTTTGGTGAAAGATATGCCCGGCCTGATAGGAAGTATCGGGTGTTAGTTCGACTCTATTTACTTCCGCGGCTATCAAATACGTCCGGTCTTGTTCCGGAAATTGGGCGTTTCTCAAACTTTTATAACTTCTGGTCACCAGATACGTCCTGTCTTGTCCGGAAATATTGGTTTAAACTTAGCTCGCAGGGTTCTCGGGGTCAGAAGGTTAACTGTGACGTTATTAATAATTATGTTCTCTTCTAGATCTACTTCCTATGTCTTTTTGTTACTTTCTTTCCTCCAGTTACCTTATTCTTTATTAAATCTTTGAAAATCATACATTGTACATGCATAGTGGGTCGGGGTGCATACAATTATATACAAATTATGACATATATAACATATTACATGCAATACTTTAAACTTTTTTTTTTTTTAGTTTCCACTTTTTAATTTATTTTTTCTCATTTATTCATCCTAAATTGTTTTAACTTCCTTTCAATGCATTTTTATAATTTATTTTTTACTTACATATAAATCGATCTCCTTAAATTTTGAAATGAATTTTTTTTTTTTTAAATACCCACATTTTTTTTGTTAAACGTTTTAAAAAGTTCATACAGTTTATTGTTTAAATCATTTTATATTTAAATATCAAATGTTTTAATAGATACATATATTTTTACATTTATCTCTTATTGAATTATTGTTGAATTATTTTTATGTACTTATTACAAATTTTTTAAAATATAAAGATAGAACTCATTTTTTTTCCTTTAATATTTTAATATATTTTACATATTTGATTGCAATTTTTATAATAATTTTTTCATTCACAAATTTTTCCCACCTACTCCGTATTTTAATTGATTTCAACTGTGATATTATAACACCATGCGGCGCTGAGTTTGTGTATACAAAAATGTAATGCCTCGTTAAAGGTTGGCGTTCAGCCAGCCGAAATATTGGCAAAATAAATATTTTATTAAATCCAATATATGCCTTTTTATTATCTAATATTTTGTAATGTTTCGATACTTATTTAAATGCCAAAAAAAAGGAAATATATGAGCGTGCCTTATTTAACTCAAGAATGTAAGAGGAAGGGGAGCCCATCGACGAATTTATCACGAGCCTGTATAGCCTTGTCGAGTCGTGTGGATACGCAACGCTCCATGACGAAATGATTCGAGATAGAATCGTTGTTGGTGTTCGAGATAAAAAATCTTTCTGAGAAATTGCAGTTAGATAAAAGCTTAACGCTAGGAAAATCTGTGAGAAGGTACGCCATTTTGAAACTGTTCGGAAGCAACAAGATGATATTAGAAACTCACACAACTTGAAGGTGAACCAAGTAAAAACGGCTAAGAAAACTTTCCAAAAAATTCGGCAGCAAAATACGCAGAAGACTAATGGCGTACAGATAGAAAAATGCAGAAATTATGGAAAAACTCAATTCCGGGAAAAGGCGTGCCCAGCTTTGCAAACGACTTGCAATAAATGTAATGCTCTTAGCACTGGGAGTCAGGTTGTAAAGCAAATCTGTCATCAACATCAACCCAAAATGATGGACGCCAGAAATATAAGAAAAAGCAGACGATGGTGAAAGTGGTGACTTCCAAATGCATTTAGCTGACTTTAGCAGGGTTAAAAGGATCTGAACCTTGGATTGACACTGAAATTAGACAACATAGCGTAAGGATTAAGCTAGACACTGGAGCAGACCTGAAAGCCATCCCGCTGCACATTTTCAAAAAGAAATGTGAACAATAGGAATTGCGACCTGCGAACCGCACTTTCCGAGAATCTTCTGAACAAATTCTAAAGGGGCTGGAATGTTCACAGGAAAACTGAAATATGGTGATGTCGAGACTGAAGAACCTTTATACCTTACATATCAAATGAGTAAGCCATTGATAAATGGTAATACAAGTGTCAAGCTGAAGTTGTTGGGGAGATTAAATTCACTCAAGGCTGCAACCTTTACTTAAGTCGATGTTAAACGAGAGTTCCCTAAACCATTTGTAGGAATTGGAAAAGTTGGAGAACCCTACAAAATTAAGTTGAAAAAGGATGCTCAACCGTTCGGCATACACACGCCGCGCAGAGTCCCTAAACCACTTATGGAAAAGTTAAAGACAAGACTCACTGAACTTTTTAAAATATGGATATTGTTCAGCCAGTGCAGGAAACAACGGAGTGGTGTGCGCCAACTGCTTTTGCTAACAAGACCAACGGAGATATAAGACTAGGTGTTGACTCATCGAAGTTAAACATGGATATTAAGAGGGAGACACACCCGATGCTAGTAGTCGAGCACATGTTGGGTTAGCTGGGGGAAGCTAAGTTTTTTCCCAAACTTGACGCCAATAGCGGTTTTCACCAGATACCTCTGGATGAAGAGAACCCGAAGTTAACTACCTCCATCACTCCCTTCGGACGTTACAGCTTCCATCGCGTTCGTTTGGAATCTCAATTGAAAAAGAAAGTTTTTAACGAACAATTTGCATCATTTTCAGAGGAGAAAAATGAGTAATTTGCTACTTGGAGGATATTTTGATATTTGCAATGACCAAAGAGGAGCATGACGAAATTCTGCGCTCCGTGCTACGAAAGCTAAGAAATGCCAACGTTACTTTAAACGAGAATAAGTGCATTAATGATGAGGGGGTGTCGGTGAATCATCCCCAAATCAATTCAAAAGGAGATATTAGAAAGACTTCATAGTGGACATCTTAAAGCGACCAAAGACAGACTTAGAGCTCTAGAGACTGTTTGATGGCCAGGGATCTCGGTTGAAATTGCTGATGCCATACGAAAATTTTCGATTTGTACAGAAGAAGCTAGCTCTGTGAAACATGAGAAGCTAATGCCAACGGAGTTTCACACACGACTTTGGCAACGAATTGGGACAGACCTGTTCAAATTAAAAAAAAAAGTATCTGATTATTAACACAAAGCAATAACGCGCCATCTATATATATAATGAAAGGATTTAAAAGCACGAATGTTTCTTTGTATTGTGTATAAAAGAAACATTCGTGCTTTTAAATCCTTTCTATTCATATATCTGATTATTATCGATTATTACTCCAGATATCTTGAGGTTGTGTAACTCAGGCACTTGACGGCAGAGACGATTGTGGAATGCCGCATATCAATTTTCGCGTGTCATCGGATCCCTTAGACTGTGGCGAGCGATATTGGTACCAAATTTGGAGATCCTGTGCGCTATTTCCATCCGGGTTCTGCGACGGAATTTGCTGCTTTCGTAAAAGATCATGGCTTTCACCTCACATCAAGTCGAAGTTCCCACAAAGTAACGGAATGGCGGAAACCGGCGTCAAGATTATGAGTAACATTTTAAGAAAAAGCCAGGACCCATCCTTAGGTTTGTTGAAGTACCGAGCAACTGCTCTAGAAAATGGATATAGTCCTGCTGAGCTTTTAATAGGACGGCAGTTAAAAACGAAAATATCAGTTACTTCAGAAGTACTTCTTCCAAAAATAGTGGTCTCTAAGAAGATACAAAGTAAAGAGAGGGAAAGAAAAGTGAAAATGGAAAATAACTCTTAAAAGAGTCACGGTGCGAAAGACCTGGGCGAACTGGAAATTGGAGATTTAGTCTGTATTGTGGGTCTGAAGACGTGGGGAAAGATAAGAAAGAAAGCAACTACGCCTCGATCCTACAAAGGGGATCAATAAATAAGGTGAATTTATTATTTATTAAAAATTAAAAAAGCAAAAATAATTTAAACAACAGAATATTAAAATATGACACCGAGAGACTATTTAAGGTGTTCTGTTCTTTTTTCCCACGCGCGGCGCGAGACTTAAAAATAAACTAAAATGGAAGTTCCCTTGAAGGATTGAACCACGTTTGAACAACGTGCAGTTATTCGTTTCTTGAATGCAGAATATATTCAAATATCTCAAATATGCCAAAGAATGAAAAATATCTATGGTGAGTCTTGTTTGTCTCAAAAAAAAAAAATTATAAATGGGTTAACGAGTTCAAAAATGGACGAATTACATGTTCCATTACATTTATCAGCCTGTTTCCAATAAAATTACCTCTCTGTATTATTTTTCTTATCTATATATATAAAATTGAATGTCTGTTTGTTTGTTTGTTTGTTTGTACTCTATAGATTCAAAAACCATACATCCAATCGCCGTGAAATTTTGGGATTTTATTAGGTATATCACCGGAAAGGTTTTTGAAAAATAATTTCATGAATATCTTGAATATCCTTAGAGTTACTTGCAGATTTGTAGATTTAACTCGCAAGCAGCGCCCCCATTGTGACGATGATAACAAGTTTTCTTATCACTAAGAACTAAGATGATTTTCTATATGATATAAAAAGCCAACAATGAAGAGTGAATGTAATATAAAAAGCCAACAATGAAGAATGAATGTAAGATAAAAAGCCAACAATGAAGAGTGAATGTAAGATAAAAAGCCAACAATGAAGAATGAATGTAAGATAAAAAGCCAACAATGAAGAGTGAATGTAAGATAAAAAGCCAACAATGAATAGTAAATGTAATATAAAAAGCCAACAATGAAGAATGAATGTAAGATAAAAAGCCAACAATGAAGAGTAAATATAATATAAAAAGCCAACAATGAAGAATGAATGTAAGATAAATAGCCAACAATGAAGAGTAAATATAATATAAAAAGCCAACAATGAAGAGTGAATGTAAGATAAAAAGCCAACAATGAAGAGTAAATGTAATATAAAAAGCTAACAGAGTGAATGTAAGATAAAAAGCCAACAATGAAGAGTGAATGTAATATAAAAAGCCAACAATGAAGAATGAATGTAAGATAAAAAGCCAACAATAAAGAGTGAATGTAATATAAAAAGCCAACAATGAAGAATGAATGTAAGATAAAAAGCCAACAATGAAGAGTGAATGTAAGATAAAAAGCCAACAATGAAGAGTAAATGTAATATAAAATGCCAACAATGAAGAATGAATGTAAGATAAAAAGCCAACAATGAAGAGTAAATATAATATAAAAAGCCAACATTGAAGAGTGAATGTAAGATAAAAAGCTAACAATGAAGAGTAAATGTAATATAAAAAGCCAACAGAGTGAATGTAAGATAAAAAGCCAACAATGAAGAGTGAATGTAATATAAAAAGCCAAAAATGAAGAATTAATGTAAGTTAAAAAGCCAACAATGAAGAGTAAACCTCTATATATATATATATAAGTCAATTTCTGTCTGTCTGTCTGTTTCGCGATAAACTCAAAAACTACTGAACCAATTGTTACCAAATTTTGCATGTCGCTTTTTATAAACCTGAGGAAAATTTTCGGCTGCATTTTGATTTGTATTTTTGGCTATTTCTTTTTTTCATTTGAAGAACTTTTTTTTACGCGGACTAATCCGGAATGGAATGAATACCTAAATATGGCCATTTTTTTAAGCATCGGTGGTTCAGTGGTAGAATGCTCGCCTGCCACGCGGGCGGCCCGGGTTCGATTCCCGGCCGATGCATTTTATTTTTTTACAATTTTTAAAACTCATTTATATTATCTTATATATATAAAATTGAATGTCTGTCTGTCTGTACTCTATAGATTCAAAAACCATACATCCAATCGCCGTGAAATTTTGGGATATTATTAGGTATATCACCGGGAAGGTTTTTGAAAAATAATTTCATGAATATCTTGAATATCCTTAGAGTTATTTGCAGATTTGTAGATTTAACTCGCAAGCAGCCCCCCCCCCCCCCCCCCCCCCCCCTATTGTGACGATGATAACAAGTTTTCTTATCACTAAGTTTGTTATCTTAAATATTATTTATCAAAAGTAAGATTATCTCAGGATGACACGGCAATTTATTTACGACAAGAATAATGATACAATTCCAAGGCGAAGATACTATTCCTTTAACTTCCAATTACCGAGGGAACCAATTAATATTGATTTTATTCAACTTATCGAGTATTTCTCAAGGGACCGGGAAAAATGTTCACTAGATAAAACTATTATTTTCTAATGTAGAAAATTAGGAAAGACAAAATTCAGGATGACAAGGCACACAGGAACTGGGAAAAAATGTTCACTTTATCGAGAGATTCAAATTTACGAGTTTCAAATTATCAAAATATATCTTTTTTATTTTTTAATAAGTTTTTAGAGAATTGTTTTAACAAATGTTCGCTAGACAAACCTTTACTCGGGTAAAACCCCGGGCGAAGCCGAGTACGTTTTATAAGCTTAAAGAGAATTGTTTTAACAAATGTTCGTTAGACAAACATTCACTCGGGTAAAACCCGGGCGAAGCCGGGCACATCCGCTAGTATTAAATATTTAAGAGGCGACAATGTATTTCTCAACATTAATATTTTCATGATGCATTAGCGTGCTATCTTTACATCAACATTTTAAAGCAAAAATGAAAAATATCTGCACTAAATTAATATCAAAAATGTTTGGGGAAGAGCATTGCTCGATGCATTTACTTGTTGTGTATGCACCTCTACAGACCTATAAGTTTATGTCCATAGATTCTATAAACACTCCTAAGCTTTATTTTTTGGTAAATACAGGGCATGTGTTTGGTGAAAAATATATGTATTATTTCAAAACACTTCAAACATTAAACATAGAGATGTGTAAAATATGTGTCTCATATCGCTTATTCATTAGAATAAATATTGTGAAATCAATTTATTATAAATACATTTAATAATATTTACTTATCATTTTAAAATTCAGGTTTTTTATTACTGGGATAAAACAGTAATAAAAATAAACAATGTTACATTAGCAATTTTGCATGGACATTATTACATTACGCTGGTTAACCAAAATATTTTCAATACATAGACATATATGGATGCACCAGGTTGTGGTTTGGCAGACTCTTCAGCCTTGATTCTCTCCTGAGCCGTGTCTTGCATCTTATCAGACCGTGTTTCAATTATCCCACAAATTTGGCCTCCAGAATAATCTATTTATTTCTCACATTGAAGTTAAGAGAGCTGTAAAGTCTAATATTGTCTGTAACTCCACGGAGAATCCGTACAGGGCAAGATGCCCTAATAAAGCTGTTTTGTTTGTTGTTTGTTGAGCTGTAAAGTCACACAGTGTACCAAAATACAAATGGGGATTTTATAGTACATAATCTGCTTATAATATATATTCTGTTTAATAAAATAAAAAATAAAAAAATATTAATGTGAATTTAGAATATTTGAAAAATAATTTCGAAATTAAAATAAAATAGTTGCATAAGCCATGATCCAACAATATTTATGAACTAAATATATAATTTTATTGGAAAGTAGTGACAGTGGATTTTACTCTATGCTCTAACTGTAGTACATCCATCTTGAATGTCCAGCAGTAGTCAGCAAGCAAACTGGGACTCAAATTTACCTTGGTGCGGCTTCTACATCCTTACTATATCTTGATGAAGTCTCTCACCATGCTTATCGCCCATTGCAACAAGATTGTCGGGAAAAAAATCTAGATGTGAATGCAGGAAATCCCAGTGCTTTAAGGAAATTGAGAGTTCGTTAACTAAGTCACTGTAGTTTTCGGCCTCAACATTTCAGAAAAAAACTCTTCCAAACGTTTGTAAAATAATTTCATGCTTCTACTTCAACTTCATTTAAGCTATCTTCAAAATTCCCTTTCTGCCGCAATTCTCTAATCTTATGTCCAACTAAAATGCCTACTTTAATTTTCGCATCACTTATGCTAGGGGATTTTGGTTTAAGATAAGCAAATCTAGTAGTATTTGGATTCATCGCCTTGACAAAGTTATTCATTGATTCTAGTTTAATATGTAATAGTTGTAAGTATTTATTTTGATATTTGAACAATGTAAATGTCCTGGAGGTAGGTTTTACGGTTTGGTCAGTTCTTTTGATATGATACATTTTCTTGTCTCTACCATCCTACTCATACAGAAAACAAATTTCTTTAGTCAAGCTGTAAACCAAGCAAGAGAACAATGATTTTCAAGTCGCCACAGATTTTCCAGCTTTATCTGTCGTATTCTAGGTAGTACTCTTTCAAAGGCAATTTATGTTTTCGTAAATATCTTTCATGTTGAATGCGTGTGCTAGTGTCAACGTTGGGAACTTATAACCGCTGTGAAGGAGAACAGCTTTAAAATAACTCTAGAGGAATCAATGAATAAGCGCTTCACTTCTGTATTATGTTCATGACCAATATCGCATCCATAAGTGACAACATCAATGCAATACACTGCGTTATTTTCTTTTTGGAAAAGTCTTGAAATTCAACTTTTGGTTAGCAAAAAAAAAAACATAATTGTCCTCATGCAGTGTATTCCACAACCTTTTTAACCTAGAAACTAAATGTTCACTATGTTTTTACTCCGTTGAAACGTTGCTTTTCTAGACCTTGAATAACGTGTACTGCCACAGGTCTTAACACATCAGATATTTACCGTAGATCTGAAATGAGAACAAGACGTGACCGAGGTATATATCCAGTGGCATCCCATTCCATCATTCCATATGGTGGGAAGGTATGACGATGTCCGTGGTACGCTGTCTTCTCTATGATGGAGCCAAAAACGGATGCGGCCATCATGGTGCTGAAAACAGACCCTTGATTCGTCTGAAAGAACAATTTAACGCCATTCCTGAATCCAAGTTCGTCTTTGTTGACACCATTAGAGGAGCTTCTGTCTGTGATGTAACGTCAAGGGTAGCCGAGGCTTTAGTCGCCGAGCTGACAATCCATGCTGCTGCAAACGTCACTGTTCGTGCAGACGCTTTTTGACTAAGGGATCTCGACATGGTTGTAGGATTTATTAAGACTATGCGGATTACATTTCGCTCTTCTCGGCTGTTAGTGATAGCGGGTCTAATCATTTGCATATCACACCATATTTCTCCTATCGTGTAAATGTCACGTCTGTAGCTCTATCGCCTTCTTGGGGCATCAATTTTAATTACCAGCACTGTATTTAAATATTCATAATTTTACAATGTGCTATTGTAGATCAATATTAATCTTTTTCGGTCTCTTATTTTAATTATATTTATTATTCTTTATTTTAAAGTGTCAATAACCATTCAGAATCTATAAGGCCATCAGAGCTTTATTGGTAGTCGACTCAGCTTCAAAATATTGCTTTTTAATTTGGAGAACAGACTCATTGTTCAATTTAATAACAATGCTAGGTCTACTGTTTAAAACTACGAATGCGTGTGTTGGAATTGTCCTTTGAAACCTATTTGTAGAATGCCGAGTGACATTTTTAATTGTTAAAGGCAACAATTGCCTCACAACCTCGGTGGAGAACATGTTTTCCACTTTAGAACAATAGTTACATATACTAAGTTGTATAATCACCTTGAGTATCTTCAAAAGAAGAACAGAATGAGGTGAAGAAGAGTTTCTTGTGTCTTTTCTCTTAGAATTTCTGTGACACTATGGGGGCAGGAATAACTAAGCACATGATATGCTTGTAGACATGGAAAGCCGTTATGACCATTAGGATTTGTCTTCTGATCCTACCATTCAGGATTGTCAAGAAATAAGATGTACACAGAACAATAACGGTTGATCGAAATTGTAGGTTTATAAAATTTTCTTTATAGAAATGTGTTATATATAGGTTGTATATAACAATTGTCTATCATTATATTTGATTTTGGTGCATGTATTGAGACTGTCGTGCGAAATTAATTTATGTTTAATTTATCAATATCAATAAATATCTCAAGCGTCAATTTAAATTGGATTTGCCGAATCATCTCAATTCCTTTTGGTGTAAATATTGAATGTGAGTCCTTATACTGAACCCAACTCCATTGTTCACTCTACATGGCTCCTGAACAACAATATATCAGGTGAGTCGTTTTCTTTTTGATCAAAAGGACAGCTCGTTTGTTGCAATTATATTCTTCCTTAAATTGTGTTGTACGCATTTGATTAATGCATCTTATATTTTATAAACTGTTTATTGTGCTTGTGTTTATGGATCAACTTGATGTTGTTAGGTGTTAAGGTGTTGGGGCACTCGGTTTGTTTGTGGTTTGAGTTGAATTTTGAACATTTTCAGCCGCTGTTTCACCAGTATTTTGTCACCACCGCGCAACGTTCACTATCAGTGTAAATTATGTTGCCAATATTTCTAATCGTTTTATACACTTAAAACACGTTAAGATACACTTTAAACAATATTGTGTTACGGTCTGTTGGATTTCGGGTTGAAAAAAAAACCTTTATTTTACTCTGCAAATATTTTAATTCTTCATTCATTTGACAGATTGTTTTCATGAAGCAATTTACTTCCGTAACATTACTTACAACTTTTACCATTATCGTGGGATCTCTTTTTACTGGCACGGATGTTTTCCATGTATTTGTTATTATGGGATTGATTTGCATACATTTTCTCTTAGTTATTCGAGCCTTTCTCTCACTTGGAGTTTCGATAGTCATAGCGTTTCTAGTGTTTATTATCCTGATAACCTTCAATCTTAGTTATAATTGTTTGGTACACATTAGTACTAATTTCGTCGTTGATTGACAGAGAAATAATCATGTTATATTTGTCAGCGTTTTGTTTACAATTGACTAATCTCGATGGATTTAATAATATATTATAACCTCGTTAATTCTACACACACCAATTCGACACTCGACGTTAATTCGACCATGTTCTGATATGTCCCTACCTCCGGCCTATAAAATAATAAACCGTAATTCGACAGTATCGTTAACACGACACTTCCGATAGACATTTTGGTTCTGATTAAAATTCCATTTTAAAATTCGAATTTCGACAGTTGAATGTTTTTTTATACAACTTTTCCGCTAAAATGGTATTACAGCGGCGACGATCGGCGGTCGATGTTAGGATCGCGCCTGAGCACTTTTGGTTTCTGGTTGTGCCCTTGCGCAATGTCGCGAGTTTTATTTTTTGTTTTTTTTACGCGGAGATTTATGCATCGTGCGCTAATTAAAAATATGGTTATCTTTTTAACTTTCATCATTGAAATATTTCAGTTATTTTAAAATTTATGAAAATTTACCTTTGAATAAATAAATCTTATAAAATGTAGCCAAGATGATTACGATAACATTTTATTTCAATATTCCATTTCCGTGTTATTATAAAAGATTCAAACACAAAATGAATAACACCAGCAGCAGCAGTTAATACAATAAAATATCTTTGTTATTTGAAAGACATTCCAGAGGGAGAAAGACTTGCATGTCTTTTAAAAATAGACCATCTGGAATACATCCTGAATAGGATTTCAGCGCAAAAACAGACATCTTTAAATTAATTTTTTATAAGATCTTCATGATTATTTTTAAATAATATTTTGAATTTATTTTTATTTTCCATATTTATTTCCTTTTAACTGCTATATTCTTCAATTATAATAAATATATTATTTGTAATTATTTATGTTTTGAAAATATGTATCAATAACATTTTATCTCTGATACTAAAATTTTATCATGAAAATAAAAGAATAATTACAAAAATATACACACACAATGGTCTCAATTGATATCATTAGTTTAAATTACAAACCAATTTTCAAAAAATATTATTTTAGGGAGTTAGATATATATGATTAGCTAATCATATCTAACTTTAATTCAACACTTCCTTTAATATAACCGAAAGCTCTGATCTCTTGGGGTGTTGAATTAAAGAGGTTCGACTGTATAATATTCAAAAATAAACTGGCTAACCGCTGTGAGGATTTATTGATGATCCAGGCCTTCCCATTAATAAGTAATGGCAGTAAAAAGTGTTCAATATTAAAAATAATCATATGCTTCTAAAATAGTTAAAATTTATTTTTCAAAAATATCTTTGTCCTCAATCCGAGTCCGCCGAGTAGATAAATAGATGTCTCAGCGTCTATTTTAACACCAACACCTAAAATCCTCCCGGATTCCAACTATATTCTGGAAAATAAACTGACCTAGCCACTTTACCAGATAACTACCTCTTGGCAGGTTCTTTGGATTTCATTAGATCCCTTGTAGATCTCGTGGATCAAAGGCCGCCTTAGAAATAAAAAGACTATTAGCCCGAAACCATGGTCTCCTGGTGGGTACACCTCAATTTGTCAAAGCTGGCGTTGCGGCTTTGTCACTGACCCGAGTCTACGGGGGGGAGAGTCGGTCAATAGGTTAGACTTAGTTCTAACGTATTTTTTGACGGGAGAGGGGACCTGTATTTTTATATAGAAACCAAGTCAACATTGACAGAATATAAATATATATTTTTATATAATAAAATTATACGCAATAATATATATCTAAGTTTTAAGTATATAAATAATCGTTTCTGCTCAATATTTTACCTCACAGCATACGTCTATCATATTATAAAGGTATACTGGCTTGTATGTTTGCCAGTTGTCAATAAATGAAGGTATTGAAACATTTCTCTATTGAGAATATTTTACCAAATTTTCAGTTTTATAAACAAGTTTATTCCAAGGTCGGTTGAGAAGTGGCAGAAACTGTTCAAATTCTAAGGTCAAGAACCTGGGACGAATCCAGCTTTGGTATTTTTTATGGAAAAAAAATCATTGGCCCCCAATACTTGTGCCGTCCACTCCCACAAGTAAGTGCAAGAAATCAAACAGGGATCTTGCTTATTTGTAAGTGCAAATGTCTTGTTTTCTACTTGTGTAGACATATGTTACACTCACAGTGGAAACAGTCGGTAATCTTCCTGCCATGATTATCATGGCTATGTATACCTTGGACATGGAGCACCCACATTAACAAATTTGAGGAGCTTTGGACGAAAATCTAAAATCACCTTCTTAGCGATATAATTTGCCTTGAAGTCGCCCATACAAATGCTATGACCCATCCACTGTGATAATGTATTTTCGGATTACAATAAGATGTATATATTTCTGGTATTGATATTATTTACAGGTGAGAACCTCGTTGTCAGGTTCTGTCATCAACATTAAGGAGGTCAGGTAAGTTAGCTTACATTGAGTGGAACCTAGGTTGTCGAGGATACCAAGCCATAAACGCCACGTCTGAATACAGCGAATACACATTGGTGTATATATAGTCGTATGATTAGAGCGGTCGTCCAAACCCGGAATACAAAACATCTAACCAGGAGCAGCAAGTTGACCTATATATTGGGTAAAATATCATTGTTTTTCATAGAGATACTTCAAAAAAACCTATACTAAAGGACAAATGCTCATTAATATGCCAATATTCTGTACTAACCGACCAAAATTTTAAGGTCAGTGGTCAAATGTCACTATCAAAATAGCACACGTAAATATCAACGATTACTTCTGAAATCCCCCAAATTCCCAAATACTACAATATCATTAACAAGAACATTGAGTTAACAGCAGAGTTATTAGAGGCAACGGCAGCCGTACTTCCTCCCTAATGTAATAAATCTGGAAAATAGGTTTATACAAGGGTCACTCCTAATGTTTTTGCAAATAATATTAAATAATTAAAATCTTAAAAAATAAATTATACCATTAAAATCTACATGCATTTTTACCTAACAATTTTTTTTCATAAAATAGTAACAAAAATCACTCATAGAGCGTGCGACTTTGTTTACGGCGGTAATTTCTGAACATTGCATCATAACAATGTAGTTGACTAGACAAAGTTTACGCGCCATGATCTTTTATGATTATAAAGTAATTTAACTTCTAAATAATCCCATGAAAGATTGATAAACGTTTTGAGAGATAAAGCTCTTTCTAATAGAACAGTTTTTAATTGGTTTAATGAATTTGGAATTGGAAAAACCAACCTTGAAGAAGAATCACGTTTAGGTCGACCACCAACAGCAGTGACCCAAGAAAAAATTGAGCCAGTAAGATTTTTACTTAGAGAAAATCAAATTATTACGTATTAGCAGTTAGAGAAAAGTGTGAGCATTTACTATCATTAATAATAATTTTAAAATTAAGAAAAATTGTTAGTAGATTGGTACCTTAGAACTTGACTGAAAACCAAAAACTTGGTCGCGGTAAATGGTGTAATTTCAAGTTGAAAAAATAGATGGAGGCAAATAAATGCTGTTTTAATATTATTACAGGTGACGAAACTTGTATTTACCATTTTTATCGAGAAACAAAACGGTAATATACTCTTTGGTGCACTTCAAGATCACCTCATCCTAACAGCTCGAAGTTTTGGAAAAAAATGGTCACTTGTTTTTGTTTTTAGTAAAAGTAGTTTAATCCATATTGTGAAATTAGAATAGGGAAATACAGTTAATAGTGACTGGTATTCCTCAAAATGCCTTCCAGCAGTTTTTGAAAAATCAAGCAAATAAGACCAAGAGCTCAACTTATAGGAGTCCATCTTCATCACGAAAATGCAAGATCGCAGGACAAAGGGTCTAACAAAGGGACACGGTCGAACCGACAAATATAGGCGGATAACTAAGAGTTTATTTCTGCTTCTAATGTAGATCAGACCCTCCTGGACCTTGTATGCGTCTTCGCGCTGGCATCTCTCTGAAGTGACATCCAACCTGCCATATTCATGTGTCATTTTGAATATTTTAGAAAGTAATAGAGAAATCTTGTTATAGAAGAGTAAAATCTATATATATAAAATTGAATGTCTGTCTGTCTGTTTGTTTGTTTGTTTGTACTCTATAGATTCAAAAACCATACATCCAATCGCCGTGAAATTTTGGGATATTATTAGGTATATCACCGGGAAGGTTTTTGAAAAATAATTTCATGAATATCTTGAATATCCTTAGAGTTACTTGCATATTTGTAGATTTAACTCGCCAGCAGCGCCCCCATTGTGACGATGATAACAAGTTTTCTTATCACTAAGTTTGTTATCTTAAATATTATTTATCAAAAGTAAGATTATCTCAGGATGACACGGCAATGTGACACGGGAAAAAATGTTCACTAGATAAAACTATGATTTTCTATATGATATAAAAAGCCAACAATGAAGTGTGAATGTAATATAAAAAGCCAACAATGAAGAATGAATGTAAGATAAAAAGCCAACAATGAAGAGTGAATGTAATATAAAAAGCCAACAATGAAGAATGAATGTAAGATAAAAAGCCAACAATGAAGAGTGAATGTAAGATAAAAAGCCAACAATGAAGAGTAAATGTAATATAAAAAGCCAACAGAGTGAATGTAAGATAAAAAGCCAACAATGAAGAGTGAATGTAATATAAAAAGCCAACAATGAAGAATGAATGTAATAAATAGCCAACAATGAAGAGTGAATGTAATATAAAAAGCCAACAATGAAGAATAAATGTAAGATAAAAAGCCAACAATGAAGAGTGAATGTAAGATAAAAAGCCAACAATGAAGAGTAAATGTAATATAAAAAGCCAACAATGAAGAATGAATATAAGATAAAAAGCCAACAAAGAAGAGTAAATATAATATAAAAAGCCAACAATGAAGAGTGAATGTAAGATAAAAAGCCAACAATGAAGAGTAAATGTAATATAAAAAGCCAACAGAGTGAATGTATGATAAAAAGCCAACAATGAAGAGTGAATGTAATATAAAAAGCCAACAATGAAGAATGAATGTAAGATAAAAAGCCAACAATGAAGACTGAATGTAAGATAAAAAGCCAACAATGAAGAGTAAATGTAATATAAAAGCCAACAATGAAGAATGAATGTAAGATAAAAAGCCAACAATGAAGAGTAAATATAATATAAAAAGCCAACAATGAAGAGTGAATGTAAGATAAAAAGCCAACAATGAAGACTGAATGTAAGATAAAAAGCCAACAGAGTGAATGTAAGATAAAAAGCCAACAATGAAGAGTGAATGTAATATAAAAAGCCAACAATGAAGAATGAATGTAAGATAAAAAGCCAACAATGAAGAGTAAATCTCTCTCTATATATAAAAGTCAATTTCTGTCTGTCTGTCTGTTTCGCGATAAACTCAAAAACTACTGAACCAATTGGTACCAAATTTTGCATGTCGCTTTTTATAAACCTGAGGAAAATTTTCGGCTGCATTTTGATTAGTATTTTTGGCTATTTCTTTTTTTTTCATTTGAAGAACTTTTTTTTACGCGGACTGATCCGGAATGGAATGAATACCTAAATATGGCCATTTTTTAAAGCATCGGTGGTTCAGTGGTAGAATGCTCGCCTGCCACGCGGGCGGCCCGGGTTCGATTCCCGGCCGATGCATTTTTTTTTTACAATTTTTAAAACTCATTTATATTTATTATCTTATATATATATATAATTGAATGTCTGTCTGTCTGTACTCTATAGATTCAAAAACCATACATCCAATCGCCGTGAAATATAGGGATATTATTAGGTATATCACCGGGAAGGTTTTTGAAAAATAATTTCATGAATATCTTGAATATCCTTAGAGTTATTTGCAGATTTGTAGATTTAACTCGCAAGCAGCGCCCCCATTGTGACGATGATAACAAGTTTTCTTATCACTAAGTTTGTTATCTTAAATATTATTTATCAAAAGTAAGATTATCTCAGGATGACACGGCAATTTATTTGCGACAAGAATAATGATACAATTCCAAGGCGAAGATACTATTCCTTTAACTTCCAATTACCGAGGGAACCAATTAATATTGATTTTATTCAACTTATCGAGTATTTCTCAAGGGACCGGGAAAAAAATGTTCACTAGATAAAACTATGATTTTCTAATGTAGAAAATTAGGAAAGACAAAATTCAGGATGACAAGGCACACAGGGACCGGGAAAAAATGTTCACTTTATCGAGAGATTCAAATTTACGAGTTTCAAATTATCAAAATATATCTTTTTTATTTTTTAATAAGTTTTTAGAGAATTGTTTTAACAAATGTTCGCTAGACAAACCTTTACTCGGGTAAAACCCCGGGCGAAGCCGAGTTCGTTTTATAAGTTTAAAGAGAATTGTTTTAACAAATGTTCGTTAGACAAACATTCACTCGGGTAAAACCCGGGCGAAGCCGGGCGGGTCCGCTAGTATTTTTATAAAGAATGCCTTATATTCACCAATATAGCTTTTATATTTGTCTACTGGACCCCATTATAAAAGCAAAAAAAAAAAAATCATCAAATATTTATTTTATTCTATCAAAAGGTTTTTGCATCTTCTTCTCTCTCTTCATCCGTTTAACCCTTATAAATAAGCTTCCTGAGAAATAAAGGAATGGGAATTGATCTTTCAAAAATCTCTCGGACTATTTATTTTAGTCATTTAGATACAGACTTCTCTGCACTAATGAGAGGCATAATCTCCTAATTGGTTACGTAGATATACGGATATGGATTCTATATAATCAGTAAGTGGTCGTTGTGTGGATAATATGAAATATTCTAAGGGAAATTTCCAACGATCAATTAATTTGAATGCTGTCAAGTTCAATAGTCATGGTGGGTAGTTAGCGACTTCCAATGCACATGTCGCTACAGATTTTGAAGACAGCTCGATTTTTACAATTACAAATTCCCAAACCGGAATTTGAACGTGCCTGTCGTTATTCGACAATATCACTCCATAGACCCATCAGCCTTATACATTTCCAATATAACACGAAGCCGCCTTTTACTGATGAGAAACAAACCCTGAAATCGTGGTATACACAGGTTGGCCTTTTGTCTGAATTTATCAAAAGGTGATGTTGTGGCTTATTATTTATCATCAATATTAAGGTTTTTTACTAGAGTAATGAACTGTGCATCGTTCGGATGCATAATTAAAGGAAAATATGGCTCTCTTTCTGGTGCACATTTACAATATATATAATCTTAATAAAACAATATATTTCATTTATAACTGAATTTAAAATCAAGGTGATAAACACCATATGAGACTCGAACCTTTTAAAATTGGCTTTTACCTTTCAGTATTTTGTAGATATCGACTCATGGAAAATTTATCGAAGTTGTACCTTTTATAATATATATCGGGATTCAGACAATAACTCTGAAAGATATTTGATACACAGTGACATTTATTGAAGACGCACGAGATAACCAGTGTGAATAAAAAGTTGCCTTTTTCTCCTTAAAAAAATAAATAAAAAACAAACGACTTTAATACCTTGATCGTTCATCAAGCTATTGTCACGGTAGAGAAGACAAGTATTCAATAAGCCTAATTAAAAATAAATTATTAATTAATTTAACCTATATATTGCAGAATGTGTCCAAAGGATTTTTCAAGTGGTCATTTACAAGCATGGTAAGGGGTGATGACTATGCAAATATTTATGATGATAAACAGCAGAATATTTAAAATAATTATTCAGTGACATTGCCCCCTTCTTAGATGAACAGCGTCCCGCTGTAATTATCACTTGAACAGATCAGCTTGGTCCTCAGGGTCATGGTAGGGTTATTCTCAGTACATGGACCAGGTCCCTTGTTTGACGTCTCCTGGTTGGTTGGTCCACAGGTTCAACTTCGAAGGTCACGTCAGAGAGTTTCCGAGCAATCTTATATGGACCGAAGTACCTTTTCATCAGTTTTTCTGAGAGTCCCACCTTTCTTATCGGGATGAAAATCCATACCAGGTCACCGACGTTGTAATCCATTGCCTCGTGCTTTGAATCATATCTGGCCTTGTCCTTTTCTTGGGCTTTCAAGGTTTCTAATCTTGCTAGCTGCCTAGTCTTTTCGACTCGCGAGGCAATCTGCTGACTGTATTCCTCTTGGAGATCTACATGCGGATTTGGGAAAATAATGTCTACAGTTGTTTCGGCTTCGGGTCCATGGATCAGTTTAAAAGGGGTAAAACCTGTCGTATCTTATTTTGCGGTGTTGTAGGCGAACGTGACGTAGGGCAGGATTAACTCCCAGTCCTTCTGTTCAACACTTACTGTTAAAAGTCGTGGCATGGAATATGTAAATATCTTTTTGAGTGTATGACTTGGAATGTAAATTTCTTTTAAATGAATTATTATTATGTCAAATATATTTTGAATGGATTATTATTATGTAAATTTCCTTTTTGTATATAACTGAGCAGTGTTGTTGAAATAAAGAGTTTCTTAGTAGAGCGAGAGCTTTACGTGTGTAGCCGCTGGTTTTTGTCTTCGTTATTTTCTTTCTTGCTTGATCACCTGAGGCAGCCCAAACTACATCAAAACTTTAGGTCAAAGTTTTACTTGTTAAGAGGAGGTTTCTTCAATCTGACCTCGCGTACCTTAACATTTAGTGGCGTCCCCGGGTGGGCTGCGTGGGCTGGTCAAGTAGAGAAGACGGGAAGACCTGTAGGCGCTGTCTCCCGAGGAACAGAAGGCGAGAAGACCTGTAGGCGCTGTCTCCCGAGTAACAGGAGCTCAAGGTAAAAGAAGCTAAAGAAGCTCAAGGCAAAGAAGCTAAAGAAGCTTAAAGGCAAAGGAGCTTAAGAAGCTCAAAGGCAAAGAAGCTAAAGAAGCTCAAGGCAAAGAAGCTGAAGAAGCTCAAAGGCAAAGGAGCTAAAGAAGCTCAAAGGCAAAGAAGCTAAAGAAGCTCAAAGGCAAAGGAGCTTAAGAAGCTCAAAGGCAAAGAAGCTAAAGAAGCTCAAGGCAAAGAAGCTAAAGAAGCTCAAAGGCAAAGGAGCTAAAGAAGCTCAAAGGCAAAGAAGCTAAAGAAGCTCAAAGGCAAAGAAGCTAAGGAAGCTCAAGGCAAGGAAGCTAAAGAAGCTCAAAGGCAAAGAAGCTAAAGAAGCTCAAAGGCAAAGAAGCTAAAGAGGCTCAAGGCAAAGGAGCTCAAGAAGCCCTTTGTTAAAGGTTTAAAGGAGCTCGATAAGCCCTTTGTTAAAGGTTTAAAGGAGCTCGAGAAGCCCTTTGTTAAAGGTTTAAAGGAGCTCAAGAAGCCCTTTGTTAAAGGTTTAAAGGAGCTCAAGAAGCCCTTTGTTAAAGGTTAAAAAGAGCTCAGTGAAGCTCAAGGTTTAAAGGAGCTCAAAAGGCCCTTTGTTAAAGGTTTAAAGGAGCTCAAGAAGCCCTTTGTTAAAGGTTTGAAGGAGCTCAAGAAGCCCTTTGTTAAAGGTTAAAAAGAGCTCAGTGAAGCTCAAGGTTTAGAGGAGCTCAAAAGGCGCTTTGTTAAAGGTTAAAAGGAGCTCAAAAGGCCCTTTGTTAAAGGTTAAAAAGAGCTCAGTGAAGCTCAAGGTTTAAAGGAGCTCAAAGGCAAAGAAGTTGAAGAAGCCTAAGGGCGAAGGCGTAAAGGAATCTGAAGCGAATCCTAAGGACGAAGGGATAAAAGATTCTAAGGAAGCCTAAGGGCGACGGAGTAAAGGATTCTAAAGATGAGCCTAAGGGCGACGGAGTAAAGGATTCTGAAGATGAGCCTAAGGGCGACGGAGTAAATCATCCTGAAGCAAGACCAACTGGAGATACGGAATCTAAAATAAAGAATAAGGGATATCTACAAAAACTTAAGGGCAACCCAGGGGATTGGCTCTCAAGGTGGGGGCAATTTGGTAGAAATAATGCCAATGAAAAATATGAAGAGGCAAATTTAAAGGATAAGGAAGATTCTGAAGCGAAGCCTAAGGGCGACGGAGTAAAGGATTCTGAGACTGCAATTAAAGGTTATGAACCGGTGAGCAATTCTAGAGCAGTAGCTTAGGGTACTGATTCAAAGGTGGAAGAAGAATAGCTAGATGTAGAACAAGGTACTGATTCAAAGGTTGAAGAAGAAAAGCTAGATGTAGAACAAGGTACTGATTCAGCGGTGGAAGAAAAGATAGATGCAGAACAGGGTACTGATTCAAGGGTGGAAGAAAACCCAGATGCAGAACAAGGTACTGAATCAGGGATGGAGGAAGGGATTATTGATACAAAGGATTGGTTGAATGATGGGTTCATCGAAGGAGTTGATGAAATTCCACCTGAGGGAAAAGGATACTGGTTTCCTGATCGCCCTGTATTTGGGTGTGAGTCCGAAACGACGCCTTTACGGCCAGTATGTGACGGCGCTCCCTGTCGAGGACGCAGCGGACTATCCTTGAGACGATATTTAAAAAAGATACCCAATCTACTGAGGAGAATCCCGGAAATAGGGATAAAACTTCGGAAAAATAAGTACGGAGTTTTGGCCGACGTGAGGATTTATTTCCAGGTGATGGCCATTAGGGAAAATGATTGGGACTACCTCCGATTTCTTTGGAGGAAGAAGATGGACGCTTATGGGGCAACCTCCGGTGGTGTGTATGGAGAGGGTGCCGCAGTGTGCCGAGGAGAGGATGGTTTTCCTGGATGAGAGCCTGGGCTCCCTGCAACGGTGTCCCACCTGCCTGGATCCCCCCATCACGGTGGAACGGATTTTTTTCTTTTTACAAAAAAGAAAGGTGGGGGTATGTTAAAAGTCGTGGCATGGAATATGTAAATATATTTTTGAGTGTATGACTTGGAATGTAAATTTCTTTTAAATGAATTATTATTATGTCAAATATATTTTGAATGGATTATTATTATGTAAATTTCCATTTTGTATATAACTGAGCAGTGTTGTTGAAATAAAGAGTTTCTTAGTAGAGCGAGAGCTTTACGTGTGTAGCCGCTGGTTTTTGTCTTCGTTATTTTCTTTCTTGCTTGATCACCTGAGGCAGCCCAAACTACATCAAAACTTTAGGTCAAAGTTTTACTTGTTAAGAGGAGGTTTCTTCAATCTGACCTCGCGTACCTTAACACTTACATACATAGCGATCATGTTGGCCAAGGTTTTGTTTAACCTTTCCGTCAGTCCATTCGTCTGGGGATCATACGCTGTCGTGAACCGATGTATCGACGAGCATTGATTAATGAGTTCCGCAATCAACTTGGATTGGAATACTCTTCCTCGGTCCGTGATGATTTCTCTGTGGGCTCCATGATTGAGAACAACATCTTCCATTAAGAACTTGGCTGCTTCTTTTGCTTCCCATGTGGGTAAGGCTTTAGTAACGGCCAATCAAGTAAGATAGTCAGTACAAACTATGATCCATTTATTACCTTCAAGGGATTTCGGGAATCTCCCAAGAAGATCTATTCCGATTCTTTGGAATGGGAAGGTTTCAGGAGGAATGGGTTTGAGCAATCCAGGCGGTTTGTGGTTTGTCTGTTTTCTTCTTTGGCATTCTTTGCAATGTGCTACATACTTTCGTATATCCTTGAGAAGTCCTGGCCAAAAGTATTTGTTTCTAACCCTCTCATAAGTTTTAGAAAATCCTAGGTGGCCCGCTGTAGGAGCGTCGTGTAGGCTTCTCAGTAGTTCCAATCGTAGGTGCTTGGGGATGACGAGGAGGTGTGGGTTTCCCAGGGGGTCGAAGTTCCTTTTGTACAAGGTTCCTTTCACGAGTTCATATCCTCTTGGTTCGTCTCCGGATTCTTCTATTTCTTCTATCAATTTCTAATTCTAGGGTCATTTTTCTGTTCAGTATCAAAGCAGGTCAGAGCAGTTATTGATAGTACATCATCATCATCATCATCTGCTTCTTCCGATTTGCTCTCGAAAGGACTTAGAGAGAGACAGTCTGCGTCTTGGTTCTTACGCCCGCTTTTATAAGCTAACGTAACGTCGTATGCTTGGAGTTTAATGGCCCACCTCGCCAGTCTTCCTGTTGGGTCTTTCAAATTTGATAACCAGCAAAGGGCGTGGGGATCCATAACGATGACGAACTCGCGACCAAAGAGGTAGGGGCGGAATTTGTTTATTGCCCATATCACGGTCAGGAATTCTCTGTAGTCGAATAATTCTTCTCTGCCTTTGTTAAGGTTCTTGAGGCGTAACCCACTGGTCGCTCTTTCCCGTCATGGACCTGAACGAGGACTGCTCCGATACCATAACCGCTGGCGTCAGTATGAAGCTGGGTTGGCAGGTGTTCTTCAAAATGAGCTAAGACAGGTTCAGACATTAGGGCCCTTTTCAGTGAATCAAAAGCTTCTTGTTCTTCTAAGTTCCAAGAGAATGTCTTTTTTGAGAATTTCATGGAGAGGGGCAGCTTTATCGGCGAAGTGTTCAATAAATCGGCGAAATTACGAACAAATGCCGATGAAACTCCTCACCTCAGTGATAGATCGTGGTGTCGGAAACTTGGCGATAGCTTCTATCTTTTCAGGGTCGGGATAGATGCCGTTGCCATCGACGAGATGTCTAAACACTCTTATTCGTTTGGTTCCAAAAATACACCTTTTTGAATTGAGGCTCAAATCTGCATTGCTAAGTCATTGTAAGATAATTTTGAGTCGGTGCAAGTGTTCGTCAAACGTTTTGGAGAATACTACAATGTCGTCTAGATAGCATGGGCACTGCGTCCACTTCAATCCCCTTAAGATTTTGTCCATCAAATGCTCAAATGTTACAGGGGCGTTGCATAGGCCGAAGGGCATCACGATAGATTCATATAAACCATTTATTTAAATTATTCAGTGACAATATAATAAAAAATGATACTAATTAGATTTATATATCTCAACTAGAAAAATGACCCGGCTTCGCCCGAGAAATCCCCCGAGTGAAGTATCCTTCATACTGAAAGTACATCAATAATAAATAGTAGAAGTGCCATAGAATAGCAATACAGAAGAAACACATAAACTACAGGAAAAAAAGTGTGTAATGGCAAAAATTGTATTATTTTAGTGTTTAGGTATTTGATTTAATTATTTTTTTGCAATCCATTTAGTTGTTTCAAAATTAATATAGTTTAAATAGACGGCAGCTTTTCCACCAAACCCCCATTAACCTTTGAAATTGCCTGAGTTGAGTGACTGACTGTAAATAATCCTGACTGCGATGCCCATCTTCTCAGTAAGAATTAAAAAAAAAAAGGTTTATAAAAAAATTAATCCAAAATACTGGCCTGTAAATATTTTTCTGCAAAAAAAATAAAATATCATATGGAAATATTAGGCAAACATATGTGTTCGCTAATGATTGCGACTGCATTATAAACGATTTTTAAAAAGAGATTTGAACAAATAAATGCCAGAACAAAAATTAATAAAAATAATGAAATCCATTATTTACATACATTCACAAAAGCAAACGATGACAGAATTGATGACTCTGATACTTGTATATAGAATACTATATAAATGAGTTTTAAAAATTGTAACAAAAAATGCATCGGCCGGGAATCGAAGCATATAGCAATAGCAGGCGAGCATTCTACCACTGAACCACCGATGCTTATTAGAAATGGCCATATTTGGGTATTTATTCCATTCACAAAAGCAAACGATGACAGAATTGATTGATGACTCTGATACTTGTATATTTTAATAGTTGTTTTACTTCAATTTTGCCCTCATTTCGCATTTTAACCAGATATTTTATTATCTACAAGAACAATAATCTCGCGGACATGTGTTATATTAGTATTTAGAGGAAAACAAAAACGAAAAATTGCAATTAAAAACTTTAAAAAATAAGATAGCATATCCGAACTTCACACTGATAAATCGATATATCCCTTTGCCATTACAGAATACAGATTCCAACGTAAAATATTCTAATCAAAGTAGAAAACGCTTGAATGAACCCTCAAATAAAATTGGTATTTAAAAGTTCGATAAAAATGACAATAATACAATAAAATAATTATTTAAAATTTCAAACGATAGATTATAATTGAAATTTAAACATAAATTGCTAAAAATAGCTTTGATTAGAAACCATTTTTTGCGGAAGACCATTGCTCAATGAAATTTATTGTAATTATATGTATCACCTCTACAGACCTATCAGTTTATGTCCATAAGTTCTCTAAACACCCATAATCTGCCTGCCATAGTATATTCAGGGCATCGACATTAACCTTTGATAACCATTACTATATTGTAAGATTATATATTCAAAAGGAGCTTCTTCTATAAAACATGTATATTTCGCTAGCTTTCGAACAAATTCTTTCTTCAACGGGCGTTAAGACAAGTGTGATATGAGATGCGTGCAATTATATAGACGTACATTGAGATCCAAGATATATACAAATTTGTAACAAATATGATAGCCGCTAGAAATACAAATTGAGAAATAAACATATCCATAAATATCCATATTTGCCTGAGACCGGTTCCTTATGTGATATTTTACCTGTGACACAGCCTCCTGAAAATGTAATATTTAGTGACGATGAGTCAGATAGAGGAAGAAAGCCACAGTCGGATGACACAAATTTTGAAACAGCTGCTTCATCTGAACCTCATTTGTTAACTCAAGGAGATTTGAACGACCTCGTTCCTGATTTAGATATACCCAAAAAACAGAGTGAAATTTTAGGCTCTAGGTTGAAAGGCACAAAGTATGCTTTTTTCGCGAGCGTCAAAATGAATTTCAAGGCTTCTTTTCACAAGAGAATGATTTAGTATATTGCAATGATGTTGTTAGTCTAATGGAGACGCTTGTTCATGACCATGATACAGAAGAGTGGCGTTTATTCGTTGATTTTTCAAAAATTAGTTTGAAAGGTGTTCTCCTTCACAACAAAAATAAGTTCCCATAAAGTCAATAGCACATGCATCCAACATGAAAGAGACTTACAAAAACATGAAACTGCTTTTGAAAAAGAATATGAAAGATACGGTTGGAAAATCTGCAGCGATTTGAAAGTGTTGTAGTTAAAATCCTTGTTGTTGTTAGATCTTCACTTTTTGCTAGAACTTTCGTTGATGCAAGAACTCCAGTTGTTTATAGAAACTTTTTGTTGCTAGATCTCCCGTTGTTGCTAAAACTCGCATGGTTGCAAGAACTCCAGTTGTTGCTAGAACTCCTGTCGTTGCTAGTACGTTTATGTAGCTAGATCTTCAGTTGTTGCTAGAACTCCATTTGATGCTCCAATTCTCGTTGTTTATAGAACTGACGATTTTGCTAGAACTCTCGTAATTGCTAGAACACTAGTTGTTGCAGAAACTCCCGTTGCTGAAAGAACACCGGTGGTTACTAGAATTCTAGTTGTTGCTAGAACTCCCGTTGCTGCTAGAACCTTGTTGTTTTTAGATTTCCCGTGGTTGCTATAACTCTAGTTGTTGTTAGAACTCCAGTTGTTTCTAGAACTCCCGTTATTGCTAGAACTCCCGTTGTTGCTAGAACTTAAGTTATTGTTAAGACTCCCGTTGTTGCAAGAACTCCAGTTGTTGCTAGAACTCTCTTTGTTGCTAAAACTCCAGAAGTTGCTAGATCTCCAATTGTTGCTAGAATTTTCTTTGAAGCAAGAATTTCATTTGTTTTTAGAACATCCGTTATTACTAGGACTCCCGTTGTTGCTAGATCTCCAGTTGTAGCTACTACTTTGTATTTGCTAGATCCCCCGAACTCTATTTGTTGCCAGAACTCCCGTCGTTGCTAGAACTCCCGTTGTTGCTAGAACTCCAGTGGATCCTAGAGCTCCAGTTGTTGCAAAAATTCCTGTTGTTGCAAAAACTCCCGTGGTTGCTAGAACTCCCGTTGTTGCTAGAACTTTAGTTTTTTCTAGAACTCCCGTTGTTGATAGAACTCTAGTAGTTCCTAGAACTCCAGTAGTTGCTAGAACTCCAGTAGTGGCTAGAACTCCCGTTGTTGCTAGAATCTTCGTTGTTGCAAGAATTTAAGTTTTGCTAGAACTTTGTTATTGCTAAATCTCCCGTTGTTGCTAGAACTCCTGTTGATACAAGAACTCCAGTTGTTGCTAGATCTTTGTTGTTGCTAGATCTTCACTTGTTGCTAGAACTCCAGTTGTTGCTAGGACTCCCATTGTTGCTAGAACTCCAGTTATTGCTAGAACCTTTTTTTGCTAGAACTACCGTTGTTGTTGTTAGAACTCCAGTTGTTGCTAGATCTTTGTTGTTGATAAAATTCCGTTTTCGCTAGAATTTCCGTTGATGCAAGAACTTCAGGTGTTGCTAGAACCTTGTTGTTGCTAGATCTCCAGTTCTTGCTAGAACTCCAGTTGTTGCTAGGATTCCCTTTAATGCTAGAACTCCAGTTGTTTCTATAACTCGAGTTGTTGCTAGATCTCCCGTTGTTGCTATACCTCGAATTGTTTCTAGAAATCCAGTTGTTGGTAGAACTCCCATTGTTACTAGAACTCTCGTTGTTGCTAGAACTCCCGTTGTTGCTAGAACTCCCGTTGTTTCTAGAACTCCCGTTGTTACTATAACACCAGTTGTTTCTAGAACTAGGTTATTACTAGGACTCCCGTTGTTTCTAGATTTCCAGTTGTTGCTACTACCTTGTTGTTGCTAGATCTCCCGTTGTTGCTAGAACTCAAATTTTTGCTAGAAGTCCAGTTGTTTCTAGAACTCCCATTGTTGCTAGAACTTTCGTTGTAACTAGATATCCCGTTTTTGCTATAACTCCCGTTTTTCTAGAACTCCCGTTATTACTAGGACTCCCGTTGTTGCTAGAGCTCCAGTTTGTCTAGAACTCCCGTTGTTGCATGAACACCCGTTGTTTCTAGAAGTCCGGTTGTTGCTAGAACTTCAGTTATTGCTATGAATCCGTTGTTGCTAGAACTTCCGTTTTTGCAAGAACTTCAGTTGTTGCTAGAACTTTGCTATTGCTAAATCTCCCGTTGTTGCTAAAACTCCCGTTGTTACAAGAACTCCAGTTGTTGCTAGATCCTTGTTGTTGCTAGAACTCCAGTTATTGCTATAACTACCGTTGTTTCTAGAAATCAAGTTGTTTCTAGAATTCTTGTTATTACTAATACTCCCGTTGTTGCTAGAAATCTCTTTGTTGCTAGAACTCTCTTTGTTGCTGGAACTCCAGAAGTTGCTAGATATCCCGTTGTTGCTAGAACTTTCGTTGAAGCAAGAACTTCATTTGTTTTTAGAACATCCGGTATTACTAGGACTACTGTTGTTGTTAGAACTCCCGTTGATACAATAACTCCAGTTGTTGCTAGATCCTTGTTGTTGCTAGATCTTCACTTGTTGCTAGAACTCCAGTTGTTACTTGGACTCCCGTGGTTGCTAGAATTCTAGTTGTTGCTAGAACCTTTTTGTTTCTAAAACTTCTGTTGTTGCTAGATCTCCAGTTATTGATAGAACTTTAGTTGTCAGGACTCCCTTTGTTGCTAGAATTCCATTTGGTGCTATAACTCGAGTTGTTGCTAGATCTCCTGTTGTTTCTATAACTCAAGTTGTTTCTATTACTCCAGTTGTTGGCAGAACTGCCTATGTTTCTAGAACTCTGGTTGTTGCTAGAACTCATGTTGTTTCTAGAACTCCCGTTGTTGCTATAACACCAGTTGTTTCTAGAATTCGCGTTATTACTAGGACTGCCGTTGTTGCTAGATCTCCAGTTGTTGCTACTACATTGTTATTTATAGATCTTCCGTTGTTGCTTAAACTCAAATTGTGGCTAGAACTCCAGTTGTTTCCAGAAATCTAAATGTTGCTAGAACTCTCGTTGTTGCTAGATCTCCCGTTTTTGCTATAACTTCCGATGTTTTTAGAACCCCAGTTTTTTCTAGAACTCCCGTTATTACTAGGACTCCCGTTGTCGCTAGAACTCCCGTTGTTGCTAGAACTACAGTTTGCCTAGAACACCCGTTGTTTTTAGAACTCTTTGTTGTTGCTAGGACTTCAGTTGTTGCTATGAATCCGTTGTTGCTACAACCCCCGTTGTTGCAAGAACTTTGTTAATGCTAAATCTCCCGTTGTTGCTAGAACTCCCGTTGATACAAGAATTCCAGTTATTGCTAGATCCTTGTTTTTGCTAGATTTCCACTTGTTGCTAGAAATCCAGTTGTTGCTAGAACCTTTTTTTGCTAGAACTCCCGTTGTTGATAGAACTCCCGTTGTTGCAAGAACTTTCGTTGTTGCAAGAACTCCAGTTGTTGCTATAACTTTGTTTTTGATAAATCTCCTGTTATTTCTAGAACTTCAGTTGTTGCAAGAACCTTGTTGTTGCTAGATATCCAGTTGTTGCTAGAACCTTGTTGTTTGTTTTTAGACAAACAGTTGTTGCTATACCTCGAGTTGTTTCTAGAATTCCAGTTGTTGCTAAAACTCCCATTGTTGCTAGAACTCTCGTTGTTGCTAGAATTCCCGTTGTATCTAGAACTCCCGTTGTTGCTATAACAACAGTTGTTTCTAGAACTCCCGTTATTATTGGGTCTCCCGTTGTTGCTAGATCTCCAGTTGTTGCAACTACCTTGTTGTTGCTAGATTTCCCGTTGTTACTAGAACTCCCATTGTTGCTAGAACTCTCGTTGTTGCTAGATATCCCATTTTTGCTATAATTTCCGTTGTTTCTAGAACTCCCGTTGTTGCTAGGACTTCAGTTGTTACTATGACTCCCGTTGTTGCTCGAACTTCCGTTGTTGCAAGAACTTCAGTTATTGCAAGAACTCCCTTTGTTGCTAGAACTTTCGTTGAAGCAAAAACTTCAGTTCTTTCTAGAACTACCGTTATATCTAGGACTACATTTGTTGCTAGATCTCCAGTTGTTGCTACTTCCTTGTTGTTGCTAGATCTACTGTTGTTGCTAGAACTCCAGTTGTTGCTTGAACTCCTTTGTTGCTAGAACCTTTTTGTTGCTAGAACTCCCGTTGTTGTTAGAAATTCCGTTGTTGCAAGAACTTTTGTTGTTGCAAGAACTCCAGTTGCTGCTATAACTTTGTTGTTAATGAATCTCCTGTTGTTGTTAGAACTTCAGTTGTTGCTAGAACTTCAGTTGTTGCAAGAACCTTGTTGTTGCTTGATCTTCAATTGTTGCTAGAACTCCAGTTGTTGCTAGGATTCCCTTTCTTGCTAGAACTCCAGTTTTTGCTAGAACCTTGTTGTTTGTTTTTAGATATACCGTTGTTGTGATAACTCGAGTTGTTTCTTGAATTCCAGTTATTGCTAGAACTCCCATTGTTTCTAGAACTCTCGTTGTTGCTAGAACTCCCGTTGTAGCTATAACAACAGTTGTTTCTAGAACTCCCGTTATTATTAGGACTCCCGTTGTTGCTAGATCTCCAGTTGTTGCAACTACCTTATTGTTCCTAGATTTCCCGTTGTTGCTATAACTCAAATTGTTGCTAGAACTCCAGTTGTTTCTAGAACTCCAGTTGTTTCTAGAACTCCAGTTGTTTCTAGAACTCCCGTTGTTGCTAGAACTTTCGTTGTTGCTAGGTCTCACGTTTTCAGTATAACTTCAGTTGTTCCTAGAACTCCCGTTATTATTAGGACTCCCGTTGTTGCTAGATCTCAGTTGTTGCAACTACCTGGGTGTTGCTAGAACTCAAATTGTTGCTAGAACTCCGGTTGTTACTAGAACTCCCATTGTTGCTAGAACTCTCGTTGTTGCTAGATATCCCGTTTTTGCTATAATTTCCGTTGTTTCTAGATCTCCCGATTTTGCCAGGACTTCAGTTGTTAATATGACTCCCGTTGTTGCTCGAACTTCCGTTGTTGCAAGAACTCCAGTTATTGCTAGAACTCCCTTTGTTGCTAGAACTTTCGTTGAAGCAAAACTTCAGTTCTTTCTAGAAATCCCGTTATATCTAGGACTCCTTTTGTTGCTAAATTTCCAGTTGTTGCTACTACCTTGTTGTTGCTAGATCTACTGTTGTTGCTAAAACTCCAGTTGTTGCTTTAACTCCGTTGTTGCTAGAAATCTAGTTGTTGCTAGAACCTTTTAGTTGTTAGAACTCCCGTTGTTGTTAGAACTCCCGTTGTTGCAAGAACTTTCGTTGTTGCAAGAACTCCATTTGCTGCTATGACTTTGTTGTTAATAAATATCCTCTTGTTGCTAGAACTTCAGTTGTTGCTAGAACTCCAGTTTTTGCTAGGATTCCCTTTGTTGCTAGAACTCCAGTTTTTGCTAGAACCATGTTGTTTGTATTTAGATATACGTTGTTGTAATAACTCGAGTTGTTTCTAGAATTCCAGTTGTTGCTAGAACTCCCATTGTTTCTAGAACTCCCGTTATTGCTAGAAATGCCTATATTACTAGAACTTTCGTTGTTGCTAGAACTTCAATTGTTTCAAAAACTCCTGTTGTTGCAAGAACTCCCATGATTCCTAGAACTCCAGTTGTTGCTAGAACTTCCATTGTTGCAAGAACTATCGTTGTTGCTATAACTCCCGTTGTTTCTATAATTTCCGTTTTTGCTAGAGCTCCAGTTGTTGCTAGAACTCCCATTGTTTCTAGAACTCCCGTTATTGCTAGAAATGCCTATATTACTAGAACTCTCGTTGTTGCTAGAACTTCAATTGTTTCAAAAACTCCTGTTGTCGCAAGAACTCCCATGATTCCTAAAACTCCAGTTGTTGCTAGAACTTCCATTGTTGCAAGAACTATCGTTGTTGCTAGAACTCCCATTGTTGCTTGAGCTCCCGTTGTTTCTAGAATTTCCGTTTTTGCTAGAGCTCCAGTTGTTGCTAGGACTCCCGTTGTTGCTAGAACTTTCGTTGTTAAAAGAACCCACGTGGTTGCTAGAACTCCAGTTATTGCTAGGAATCCCGTTGTTGTTAAACCTATAGTTGTTGTTGGAACTCCATTTGTTGGTGGAACTCCCGTTGTTGCTAGAACTGTCGTTGTTGCTAGAAATGCCTATGTTGCTAGAACTCTCGTTGTTGCTAGAACTCCGGTTGTTTCAAAAATTCCTGTTATTAAAAGAACTCCCGTGGATGCTAGAACTCCAGTTGTTGCTAGAACCCTCGTTGTTGCTAGAACTCCCTTTGTTGCTAGAACCGCCGATGTTGCTAGAACTCCAGTTTGCAAGAACTCTCGTTTTTGCAAGAACTCCAGTTCGTAAGAACTCTCGTTTTTGCAAGAACTCCAGTTGTTGCTAGGTCTCCAGTTGTTGCTAGAACTCCGGTTGTTAGTAGAACTACCGATGTTGCAAGAGGTTCTGTTGTTACTAGAACTTCTGTGGTTGTTAGAATTCCAATTGTTGCTTGAACTCCCGTTTTTGTTAGAACTCAAATGTTGCTAGAAATTCCGATATTGCTAGAACCCATATTGTTGCTAAATCGCCAGTTGTTTCTAGAACTCTAGTTGTTAATAGGAATCCCGTTGTTCCCAGAACTCCCGTTGATTCTAGAACTTAAGTTGTAGTTAGAACTCCATTTGTTGTTAGAACTCCTGTTGTTGCTTGAACTCCAGTTTTTGCTAGAACTCACATGGTTGCTAGAACTCCAGTTGTTGCCAGAATTCCCGTTGTTACTAGAACTCAAATTGTTGTTATAACTCCAGTTGTTATTAGAGCTGTTGTTGCAAGAACTCCCTTTTTTTTTGCTAGAACTTCCGATGTTGCTAGAACTCAAGTTGTTGATATAACTCCAGTTGTTGTTAGGACTCCCGTTGTTGTTAGAACTCCCGTTGTTGCTTAAACTACCGATGTTGCTAGAACTACCGATTTGTAAGAACTCTCGTTTTTGCCAGAAATCCAGTTCGTAAGAACTCTCGTTTTTGCAAGAACTCCAGTTGTTGTTGGTCTCCAGTTGTTGCTAGAACTCAAGTTGTTGCTATAACTCCAGTTGTTGTTAGGACTCCCGTTGTTGCTAGAACTTAAGTTGTAGTTAATACTCCATTTGTTGCTGAAACTCCTGTTGTGGTAGAACTCCAGTTGCTGCTAGAACTCCCGTGGTTGCTAGAACTCCCGTTGTTGCTAGAACTTCAGTTGTTGCTAGAACTCCAGTTCAAAAGAACTCTCGTTTTTGCAAGAAATCCAGTTGTTGCTAGGTCTCCAGTTGTTGCTAGAACTCAAGTTGTTGCTATAACTCCAATTGTTGTTAGGACTTCCGTTGTTACTAGAACTCCCGTTGTTTCTAGAACAGCCGATGTTTCTAGAACTCCAGTTCGTTACAACTCTCATTATTGCTAGAATTCCAGTTGTTGCTAGAACTCCATTCGATGCTAGAACTCCCTTTGTTGCTAGAAGTTCTGTTGTTACTAGAACTTCTGTGGTTGCTAGAATTCCAGTTGTTGCTTGAACTCCTGTATTTGTTAGAACTCATATGTTGCTAGACATTCCGATGTTGCTAGAACCCCCATTGTTGCTAAATCTTCAATTGTTTATAGAACTCTAGTTGTTAATAGTAATCCCGTTGTTCCCAGAACTCCCGTTGATGCTAGAACTCCTCTATTGCTAGAAATTCGGTTGTTGCTAGAACTCTTGTTATTGCTTGAACTCCAGTTGTGGCTAGAACTTCCGTTGTTGCTAGAACTCCCGTGGTTCCTAGAACCATAGTTGTTGCTAAAAATACCGTTGTTGTTAGGAATCCCGTTGTTGCTAGAACTTAAGTTGTAGTTAGAACTCCATTGTTGCTAGAACTCCTGTTGTTGCTAGAACTCCAGTTGTTGCTAGAACTCCCGTGGTTGCTAGAACCCCAGTTGTTGCTAGAATAATCGTTGTTGCTAGAACTCAAATTGTTGTTATAACTCCAGTTGTTATTAGAGCTCCCGTTGTTGCAAGAAGTCCCTTTTTTGCTAGAACTTCCGATGTTGCTAGAACTCCAGTTCGTAAGAACCCTCGTTTTTGCAAGAACTCCAATTGTTGCTAGAACCCCCATTGTTGCTAAATCTTCAATTGTTTCTAGAACTCTAGTTATTAATAGGAATCCCGTTGTTCCCAGAACTCCCGTTGATGCTAGAACTCCTCTATTGCTATAAATTCCGATGATGCTAGAATTATCGTTGTTGCTAAAACTCCAGTTGTGGCTAGAACTTGCGTTGTTGCTAGAACTCCCGTGGTTCCTCGAACCATAGTTGTTGCTAACTATACCGTTGTTGTTAGAAATCCCGTTGTTGCTAGAACTTAAGTTGTTGATATAACTCCAGTTTTTGTTAGGACTCCCGTTGTTGTTAGAACTCCCGTTGTTGCTTGAACTACCGATGTTGCTAGAAGTACCGATGTTGCTAGAACTCCAGTTTGTAAGAACTCTCGTTTTTGCAAGAACTCCAGTTGTTGTTGGTCTCCAGTTGTTGCTAGAACTCAAGTTGTTGCTATAACTCCAGTTGTTGTTAGGACTCCCGTTGTTGCTAGAACTTAAGTTGTAGTTAGAACTCCATTTGTTGCAAGAACTCCTGTTGTTGCTAGAACTCCAGTTGCTGCTAGAACTCCCGTGGTTGCTAGAACTCCCGTGGTTGCTAGAACTCCAGTTGTTGCTAGAACTCCAGTTCATAAGAACTCTCGTTTTTGCAGGAAATCCAGTTGTTGCTAGGTCTCCAGTTGTTGCTAGAACTCAAGTTGTTGCTATAACTCCAATTGTTTCAGGACTCCCGTTGTTGCTAGAACTCCCGTTGATGCTAGAACACTGATGTTGCTAGAACTCCAGTTCGTTACAACTCTCATTATTGCTAGAATTCCAGTTGTTGCTAGAACTCCATTCGTTGCTAGAACTCCCTTTGTTGCTAGAAGTTCTGTTGTTACTAGAACTTCTGTGGTTGCTAGAATTCCAGTTGTTGCTTGAATTCCTGTTTTGTTAGAACTCATATGTTGCTAGACATTCCGATGTTGCTAGAACCCCCATTGTTGCTAAATATACAATTGTTTCTAGAACTCTAGTTGTTAATAGGAATCCCGTTGTTCCCAGAACTCCCGTTGATGCTAGAACTCCTCTATTGCTAGAAATTCGGTTGTTGCTAGAACTCTTGTTATTGCTAGAACTCCAGTTGTGGCTAGAACTTCCGTTGTTGCTAGAACTCCCGTGGTTCCTAGAACCATAGCTGTTGCTAAAAATACCGTTGTTGTTAGGAATCCCGTTGTTGCTAGAACTTAAGTTGTAGTTAGAACTCCATTGTTGCTAGAACTCCTGTTGTTGCTAGAACTCCAGTTGTTGCTAGTACTCCCGTGGTTGCTAGAACTCCAGTTGTTGCTAGAATTCCCGTTGTTGCTAGAATTCAAATTGTTGTTATAACTCCAGTTGTTATTAGAGCTCCCGTTGTTGCAAGAAGTCCCTTTTTTGCTAGAACTTCCGATGTTGCTTGAACTCCCTTTTTTGCTAGAACTTCCGATGTTGCTAGAACTCCAGTTCGTAAGAACTCTCGTTTTTGCAAGAACTCCAGTTCGTAAGAACGTTCGTTTTCGCAAGAACTCCAATTGTTGCTAGGTCTTCAGTTGTTGCTAGAACTCAAGTTGTTGCTATAACTCCAGTTGTTGTTAGGACTCCCGTTGTTGCTAGAACTCCCGTTGTTGCTAGAACTACCGATCTTGCTACAACTCCAGTTCGTTACAACTCTCATTGTTGCTAGAATTCCAGTTGTTGCTAGAACTACATTTGTTGCTAGAACTCCCTTTGTTACTAGAAGTTCTGTTGTTACTAGAACTTCTGTGGTTGCTAGAATTCCAGTTGTTGCTTGAACTCCTGTTTTTGTTAGAACTCATATGTTGCTAGACATTCCGATGTTGCTAGAACCCCCATTGTTGCTAAATCTTCAATTGTTTCTAGAACTCTAGTTGTTAATAGGAATCCCGTTGTTCCCAGAACTCCGTTGATGTTAGAACTCCTCTATTGCTAGAAATTCGGTTGTTGCTAAAACTCTTGTTATTGCTAGAACTCCAGTTGTGGCTAGAACTCTCGTTGTTGCTAGAACTCCCGTGGTTCCTAGAACCATAGTTGTTGCTAAAAATACCGTTGTTGTTAGGAATCCCGTTGTTGCTAGAACTTAAGTTGTAGTTAAATCTCCATTGCTGCTAGAACTCCTGTTGTTGCTAGAACTCCAGTTGTTGCTAAAACTCCCGTGGTTGCTAGAACTCCAGTTGTTGCTAGAATTCCCGTTGTTGCTAGAACTCAAATTGTTGTTATAACTCCAGTTGTTATTAGAGCTCCCGTTGTTGCAAGAAGTCCCTTTTTGCTAGAACTTCCGATGTTGCTAGAACTCCCTTTTTTTCTAGAACTTCCGATGTTGCTAGAACTCCAGTTCGTAAGAACTCTCATTTTTGCAAGAAATCCAGTTGTTGCTAGGTCTTTAGTTGTTGCTAGAACTCAAGTTGTTGCTATAACTCCAGTTGTTGTTAGGACTCCCGTTGTTGCTAGAACTCCCGTTGTTGTTAGAACTACCGATCTTGCTACAACTCCAGTTCGTTACAACTCTCATTGTTGGTAGAATTCCAGTTGTTGCTAGAACTCCATTTGTTGCTAGAACTCCCTTTGTTGCTAGAAGTTCTGTTGTTACTAGAACTTCTGTGGTTGCTAGAATTCCAGTTGTTGCTTGAACTCCTGTTTTTGTTAGAACTCATATGTTGCTAGAAAATCCAATGTTGCTAGAACCCCCATTGTTGTTAAATCTCCAGTTGTTTCTAGAACTCTAGTTGTTAATAGGAATCCCGTTGTTCCCAGAACTCCCGTTGATTCTAGAACTCCTCTAGTGCTAGAAATTCCGTTGTTGCGAGAACTCTCGTTGTTGCTAGAACTCCAGTTGTGGCTAGAACTTCCGTTGTTGCTAGAACTCCCTTTGTTCCTAGAACCATAGTTGTTGCTAAAAATACTGTTGTTGCTAGGAATCCCGTTGTTGCTAGAACTTAAGTTGTAGTTAGAACTCTATTTGTTGCTAGAACTCCTGTTGTTGCTAGAACTCCCGTTATTGCTAGGAATGCCTATGTTGCTAGAACTCCCGTTGTTTCTAGAACTCTCGTTGTTGTTAGAACTCCAGTTGTGGCTAGAACTACCGTTGTTGCTAGAACTCCCGTGATTCCTAGAACCATAGTTGTTGCTAAAATCACCGTTGTTGCTAGAAATCCCGTTGTTGCTAGAACTTAAGTTGTAGTTAGAACTCCATTTGTTGCTAGAACTCCTGTTGTTTCTAGAACTCCAGTTGTTTCTAGAACTCCCGTGGTTGCTAGAACTCCAGTTGTTGCTAGAATTCCCGTTGTTGCTAGAACTCAAATTGTTGTTATAACTCCAGTTGTTATTAGAGCTTCCGTTGTTGCTAGAACTACCGATGTTGCTAGAACTACCGATGTTGCTAGAACTACAGTTTGTAAGAACTCTCGTTTTTGCAAGAAATCCATTTCGTAAGAACTCTCGTTTTTGCAAGAACTCCAGTTGTTGTTGGTCTCCAGTTGTTGCTAGAACTCAAGTTGTTGCTATAACTCCAGTTGTTGTTAGGACTCCCGTTGTTGCTAGAACTTAAGTTGTAGTTAGAACTCCATTTGTTGCTAGAACTCCTGTTGTTGCTAGAACTCCAGTTGCTGCTAGAAATCCCGTGGTTGCTAGATCTCCCGTGGTTGCTAGAACTCCAGTTGTTGCTAGAAACCAGTTCGTAAGAACTCTCGTTTTTGCAAGAAATCCAGTTGTTGCTAGGTCTCCAGTTGTTGCTAGAACTCAAGTTGTTGCTATAATTCCAATTGTTGTTAGGACTCCCGTTGTTGCTATAACTCCCGTTGTTGCTAGAACAGCCGATGTTGCTAGAACTCCAGTTCGTTACAACTCTCATTATTGCTAGAATTACAGTTGTTGCTATAATTCCCGTTGTTGCTAGAACAGCCGATGTTGCTAGAACTCCAGTTCTTTACAACTCTCATTATTGCTAGAATTACAGTTGTTGCTAGAACTCCATTCGTTGCTAGAACTCCCTTTGTTGATAGAAGTTCTGTTGTTACTAGTACTTCTGTGGTTGCTAGAATTCCATTTGTTGCTTGAACTCCTGTTTTTGTTAGAACTCATATGTTGCTAGACATTCCGATGTTGCTAGAACCCCCATTGTTGCTAAATCTCCAATTGTTTCTAGAACTCTAGTTGTTAATAGGAATACCGCTGTTCCCAGAACTCCCGTTGATTCTAGAACTCCTCTATTGCTAAAAATGCTAGAACTATTGCTAGAACTCTCGTTATTGCTAGAACTCCAGTTGTGGCTAGAACTTCCGTTGTTGCTAGAACTTCCGTGGTTCCTAGAACCATAGTTGTTGCTAAAAATACCGTTGTTGTTAGGAATCCCGTTGTTGCTAGAACTTAAGTTGTAGTTAGAACTCCATTGTTGCTATAACTCCTGTTGTTGCTAGAACTCTAGTTGTTGCTAGAACTCCCGTGGTTGCTTGAACTCCAGTTGTTGCTAGAATTACCGTTGTTGCTAGAACTCAAATTGTTGTTATAACTCCAGTTGTTATTAGAGCTCCCGTTGTTGCAAGAAGTCCCTTTTTTGCTAGAACTTCCGATGTTGCTAGAACTCCCTTTTTTGCTAGAACTTCCGATGTTGCTAGAACTCCAGTTCGTAAGAACTCTCGTTTTTGCAAGAACTCCAGTTCGTAAGAACTCTCGTTTTTGCAAGAACTCCAGTTGTTGTTGGTCTCCAATTGTTGCTAGAACTTAAGTTGTTGCTATAACTCCAGTTGTTGTTAGGACTCCCGTTGTTGCTAGAACTTAAATTGTAGTTAGAACTCCAGTTGCTGCTAGAACTCCCGTGGTTGCTAGATCTCCCGTGGTTGCTAGAACTCCAGTTGTTGCTAGAACTCCAGTTCGTAAGAACTCTCGTTTTTGCAAGAAATCCAGTTGTTGCTAGGTCTCCAGTTGTTGCTAAAACTCAAGTTGTTGCTATAATTCCAATTGTTGTTAGGACTCCCGTTGTTGCTATAATTCCCGTTGATGCTAGAACAGCCGATGTTGCTAGAACTCCAGTTCGTTACAACTCTCATTATTGCTAGAATTACAGTTGTTGCTAAAACTCCCTTTGTTGATAGAAGTTCTGTTGTTACTAGAAATTCCGTTGTTGCTAGAACTCTCGTTGTTGCTAGAACTCCAGTTGTGGCTAGAACTTCCGTGGTTGCTAGAACTCCCTTTGTTCCTAGAACCATAGTTGTTGCTAAAAATACTGTTGTTGCTAGGAATCCCGTTGTTGCTAGAACTTAAGTTGTAGTTAGAACTCTATTTGTTGCTAGAACTCCTGTTGTTGCTAGAACTCCCGTTATTGCTAGGAATGCCTATGTTGCTAGAAATCCCGTTGTTGCTTGAACTCTCGTTGTTGCTAGAACTCCAGTTGTGGCTAGAACTTCCGTTGTTGCTAGAACTCCCGTGGTTCCTAGAACCATAGTTGTTGCTAAAATCACCGTTGTTGCTAGGAATCCCGTTGTTGCTAGAACATGAGTTGTAGTTAGAACTCCATTTGTTGCTAGAACTCCTGTTGTTGCTAGAAATCCAGTTGTTGCTAGAACTCCCGTGGATGCTAGAACTCCAGTTGTTGCTAGAATTCCCGTTGTTGCTAGAACTCAAATTGTTGTTATAACTCCAGGTGTTATTAGAGCTCCCGTTGTTGCAAGAACTCCCTTTTTAGCTAGAACTTCCGATGTTGCTAGAACTCCAGTTCGTAAGAATTCTCGTTTTTGCAAGAACTCCAGTTCGTAAGAACTCTCGTTTTTGCAAGAACTCCAGTTGTTGCTAGGTCTCCAGTTGTTGCTAGAACTCAAGTTGTTGCTAGGACTTCCGTTGTTGCTAGAACTCCCGTTGTTGCTAGATCTACCGATTTTGCTAGAACTCCAATTCGTTACAAATCTCATTATTGCTAGAATTCTAGTTGTTGCTAGAACTCCATTTGTTGCAAGAACTCCAGTTGTTGCTAGGTCTTCAGTTGTTGCTAGAACTCAAGTTGTTGCTATAACTCCAGTTGTTGTTAGGACTCCCGTTGTTGCTAGAACTTAAGTTGTAGTTAGAACTACATTTGTTGCTAGAACTCCTGTTGTTTCTAGAACTCCAGTTGTTTCTAGAACTCCCGTGGTTGCTAGAACTCCAGTTGTTGCTAGAATTCCCGTTGTTGCTAGAACTCAAATTGTTGTTATAACTCCTGTTGTTATTAGAGCTTCCGTTGTTGCTAGAACTACCGATGTTGCTAGAACTACCGATGTTGCTAGAACTACAGTTTGTAAGAACTCTCGTTTTTGCAAGAAATCCAGTTCGTAAGAACTCTCGTTTTTGCAAGAACTCCAGTTGTTGTTGGTCTCCAGTTGTTGCTAAAACTCAAGTTGTTGCTATAACTCCAGTTGTTGTTAGGACTCCCGTTGTTGCTAGAAATCCCGTGGTTGCTAGATCTCCCGTGGTTGCTAGAACTCCAGTTGTTGCTAGAAATCCAGTTCGTAAGAACTCTCGTTTTTGCAAGAAATCCAGTTGTTGCTAGGTCTCCAGTTGTTGCTAGAACTCAAGTTGTTGCTATAATTCCTATTGTTGTTAGGACTCCCGTTGTTGCTATAACTCCCGTTGTTGCTAGAACAGCCGATGTTGCTAGAACTCCAGTTCGTTACAACTCTCATTATTGCTAGAATTACAGTTGTTGCTAGAACTCCCGTTGTTGCTAGAACAGCCGATGTTGCTAGAACTCCAGTTCGTTACAACTCTCATTATTGCTAGAATTACAGTTGTTGCTAGAACTCCATTCGTTGCTAGAACTCCCTTTGTTGATAGAAGTTCTGTTGTTACTAGTACTTCTGTGGTTGCTAGAATTCAATTTGTTGCTTGAACTCCTGTTTTTGTTAGAACTCATATGTTGCTAGACATTCCGATGTTGCTAGAACCCCCATTGTTGCTAAATCTCCAATTGTTTCTAGAACTCTAGTTGTTAATAGGAATACCGCTGTTCCCAGAACTCCCGTTGATTCTAGAACTCCTCTATTGCTAAAAATCCGGTTGTTGCTAGAACTCTCGTTATTGCTAGAACTCCAGTTGTGGCTAGAACTTCCGTTGTTGCTAGAACTTCCGTGGTTCCTAGAACCATAGTTGTTGCTAAAAATACCGTTGTTGTTAGGAATCCCGTTGTTGCTAGAACTTAAGTTGTAGTTAGAACTCCATTGTTGCTATAACTCCTGTTGTTGCTAGAACTCTAGTTGTTGCTAGAACTCCCGTGGTTGCTTGAACTCCAGTTGTTGCTAGAATTACCGTTGTTGCTAGAACTCAAATTGTTGTTATAACTCCAGTTGTTATTAGAGCTCCCGTTGTTGCAAGAAGTCCCTTTTTTGCTAGAACTTCCGATGTTGCTAGAACTCCCTTTTTTGCTAGAACTTCCGATGTTGCTAGAACTCCAGTTCGTAAGAACTCTCGTTTTTGCAAGAACTCCAGTTCGTAAGAACTCTTGTTTTTGCAAGAACTCCAGTTGTTGTTGGTCTCCAATTGTTGCTAGAACTCAAGTTGTTGCTATAACTCCAGTTGTTGTTAGGACTCCCGTTGTTGCTAGAACTTAAGTTGTAGTTAGAACTCCAGTTGCTGCTAGAACTCCCGTGGTTGCTAGATCTCCCGTGGTTGCTAGAACTCCAGTTGTTGCTAGAACTCCAGTTCGTAAGAACTCTCGTTTTTGCAAGAAATCCAGTTGTTGTTAGGTCTCCAGTTGTTGCTAAAACCCAAGTTGTTGCTATAATTCCAATTGTTGTTAGGACTCCCGTTGTTGCTATAATTCCCGTTGATGCTAGAACAGCCGATGTTGCTAGAACTACAGTTCGTTACAACTCTCATTATTGCTAGAATTACAGTTGTTGCTAGAACTCCCTTTGTTGATAGAAGTTCTGTTGTTACTAGAAATTCCGTTGTTGCTAGAACTCTCGTTGTTGCTAGAACTCCAGTTGTGGCTAGAACTTCCGTGGTTGCTAGAACTCCCTTTGTTCCTAGAACCATAGTTGTTTCTAAAAATACTGTTGTTGCTAGGAATCCCGTTGTTGCTAGAACTTAAGTTGTTGCTAGAACTCCAGTTGTGGCTAGAACTTCCGTTGTTGCTAGAACTCCCGTGGTTCCTAGAACCATAGTTGTTGCTAAAATCACCGTTGTTGCTAGGAATCCCGTTGTTGCTAGAACATAAGTTGTAGTTAGAACTCCATTTGTTGCTAGAACTCCTGTTGTTGCTAGAAATCCAGTTGTTGCTAGAACTCCCGTGGATGCTAGAACTCCCGTTGTTGCTAGAATTCCCGTTGTTGCTAGAACTCAAATTGTTGTTATAACTCCAGGTGTTATTAGAGCTCCCGTTGTTGCAAGAACTCCCTTTTTAGCTAGAAATTCCGATGTTGCTAGAACTCCAGTTCGTAAGAATTCTCGTTTTTGCAAGAACTCCAGTTCGTAAGAACTCTCGTTTTTGCAAGAACTCCAGTTGTTGCTAGGTCTCCAGTTGTTGCTAGAACTCAAGTTGTTGCTATAACTCCAGTTGTTGTTAGGACTTCCGTTGTTGCTAGAACTCCCGTTGTTGCTAGATCTACCGATTTTGCTAGAACTCCAATTCGTTACAAATCTCATTATTGCTAGAATTCTAGTTGTTGCTAGAACTTCATTTGTTGCTAGAACTCCCTTTGTTGCTAGAAGTTCTGTTGTTACTAGAACTTCTGTGGTTGCTAGAATTCCAGTTGTTGCTTGAACTCCCGTTTTGTTAGAACTCATATGTTGCTAGAAATTCCAATATTGCTAGAACCCCCATTGTTGTTAAATCTCCAGTTGTTTCTAGAACTCTAGTTGTTAATAGGAATCCCGTTGTTCCCAGAAATCCCGTTTATTCTAGAACTCCTCTATTGCTAGAAATTCCTTTGTTGCTAGAACACTCGTTGTTGCTAGAACTCGAGTTGTGGCTAGAACTTCCGTTGTTGCTAGAACTCACGTGGTTCCTAGAACAATAGTTTTTGCTAAAAATACCGTTGTTGCTAGGAATCCCGTTGTTGCTAGAACTTATGTTGTAGTTAGAACTCCATTTGTTGCTAGAACTCCTGTTGTTGCTAGAACTCAAGTTGTTGCTAGAACTCCCGTGGTTGCTAGACCTCCTGTTGTTGCTAGAACTCCAGTTGTTGCTAGAACTCCCGTGGAGGCTAGAACTCCAGTTGTTGCTAGAATTCCCGTTGTTGCTAGTACTCAAGTTGAAGTTAGAACTCCATTTGTTGCTAGAACTCCTGTTGTTGCTAGAACTCCAGTTGTTGCTAGAACTCCAGTTGTTGCTAGAACTCCCGTGGTTGCTAGAACTCCAGTTGTTGCTAGAATTCCCGTTGTTGCTAGAACTCAAATTGTTGTTATACCTCCAGTTGTTATTAGAGCTCCCGTTGTTGCAATAAGTCCCTTTTTTGCTAGAACTTCCGATGTTGCTAGAACTCCAGTTCGTAATAACTCTCGTTTTTGCAAGAACTCCAGTTCGTATGAACTCTCGTTTTTGCAAGAACTCCAGTTGTTGCTAGGTCTCCAGTTGTTGCTAGAACTCCCGTTGTTGCTCGAAATGCCTATGTTGCTAGAACTCTCGTTGTTGCTAGATCTCTAGTTGTTTCAAAAACTCCTGTTGTTAAAAGAACTCTCGTGGATGCTAAACTCCAGTTGTTGCTAGAAATCCCGTTGTTGCTAGAACTCTAGTTGTTGCTAGAACGCCCGTTGTTTTTAGAACTTCCGTTTTTTCTATAAATCCCGTTGTTTCTAGAACTCCCATTGTTGTTGCTGATCTCCAGTTGTTGCCACAACTCCCATTATTGCTAGAACTCCAGTTGTTTCTATGACTCCCGTAATTACTATGATCCCGTTTTTGCTAGAAATCCAGTGTTTGCTAGAACCTTGTTGTTCCTAGATCTTCCGTTGTTGCCAGAAGTCAAGTTGTTGCTAGAACTCTCATTTTTGCTAGAACTCCCGTTGTAACTAGAACTCTAATTGTTGCTAGAACTCCTGTTGTTTCTAGAACTTCCGTTGTTTCTAGAACTCCAGTTGTTGCTAGAACTCCAGTTTTTGCTAGGACTCCCGTTGTTAGTTTTATTATTATTATTATTATTGTATTTTATCAATCAATTATAATTCATATTCATAGAATTTTATTGTTTCTTATCATCATTTTTTTGTTGTTGTTTTTTGAACTTCTCTGGTTGCTAGAATTCCAGTTGTTGCTAGAACTCCTGTTTTTGTTAGAACTTATATGTTGCTAGAAATTCCGATGTTGCTAGAACCCCCATTGTTGCTAAATCTCCAGTTGTTTCTAGAACTCTAGTTGTTAATAGGGATCCCGTTGATTCTAGAACTCCTCTATTGCTAGAAATTCCGTTGTTGCTAAAACTCTCTTTGTTGCTAGATCTCCAGTTGTGGCTAGAACTTCCGTTGTTGCTAGAACTCCCGTGGTTCCTAGAACCATAGTTGCTGCTAAAAATACCGTTGTTGCTAGAATTCCCGTTGTTGCTAGAACTTAAGTTGTAGTTAGAACTCTATTTGTTGCTAGAACTCCTGTTGTTGCTAGAACTCCCGTTATTGCTAGAACTCTCGTGGTTGCTAGAACTCCAGTTGTTGCTGGAATTTCCGTTGTTGCTAGAACTCAAATTGTTGTTATAACTCCAGTTGTTGTTAGGACTCTCGTTTTGATAGAATTCCAGTTGTTGCTAGAACTACATTTGTTGCTAGAACTCCCTTTGTTGCTAGAAGTTCTGTTGTTACTAGAACTTCTGTGGTTGCTAGGATTCCAGTTGTTGCTAGAACTCCCTTTGTTGCTAGAAGTTCTTTTGTTACTAGAACTTCTGTGGTTGCTAGAATTCCTGTTGTTGCTAGAACTCCCGTTATTGCTAGGAATGCCTATGTTGCTAGAACTCTCGTTGTTGCTAGAACTCTCGTTGTTGCTAGAACTCCAGTTGTGGCTAGAACTTCCGTTGTTGCTAGAACTCCCGTGGTTCCTAGAACCATAGTTGTTGTTAAAAATACCGTTGTTGCTAGGAATCCCGTTGTTGCTAGAACTTAAGTTGTAGTTAGAACTCCATTTGTTGCTAAAAATACCGTTGTTGCTAGGAATCCCGTTGTTGCTAGTACTTGAGTTGTAGTTAGAACTCCATTTGTTGCTAGAACTCCTGTTGTTGCTAGAACTCCAGTTGTTGCTAGAACTCCCGTGGTTGCTAGAACTCCCTTTTTTGCTAGAACTTCCGATGTTGCTAGAACTCCAGTTCGTAAGAACTCTCGTTTTTGAAAGAACTCCAGTTGTTGCTAGGTCTCCAGTTGTTGCTAGAACTCGAGTTGTTGCTATAACTCAAGTTGTTGTTAGGACTCCCGTTGTTGATAGAATTCCAGTTGTTGCTAGAACTCCATTTGTTGCTAGAAATCCCTTTGTTGCTAGAAGTTCTGTTGTTACTAGAACTTCTGTGGTTGCTAGAATTCCAGTTGTTGCTCGAACTCCCGTTTCTGTTAGAACTCATATGTTGCTAGAAATCCCGATGTTCCTAGAAATCTCATTGTTGCTAAATCTCCAGTTGTTTCTAGAACTCTAGTTGTTAAAAGGAATCCCGTTGTTCCCAGAACTCCCGTTGATTCTAGAACTCCTCTATTGCAAGAAATTCCGTTGTTGCTAGAACTCTCGTTGTTGCTAGAACTCCAGTTGTTGCTAGAATTCCCGTTGTTGCTAGAACTCAAATTGTTGTTATAACTCCAGTTGTTATTAGAGCTCCCGTTGTTGCAAGAAGTTCCTTTTTTTGCTAGAACTTCCGATGTTGCTAGAACTCCCTTTTTTGCTAAAACTTCCGATGTTGCTAGAACTCCAGTTCGTAAGAACTCTCGTTTTTACAAGAACTCCAGTTGTTGCTAGGTCTTCAGTTGTTGCTTGAACTCAAGTTGTTGCCATAACTCCAGTTGTTGTAAGGACTCCCGTTGTTGCTAGAACTACCGATGTTGCTAGAACTCCAGTTCGTTACAACTCTCATTGTTGCTAGAATTCCAGTTGTTGCTAGAACTCCATTTGTTGCTAAAACTCCCTTTGTTGCTAGAAGTTCTGTTGTTACTAGAACTTCTGTGGTTGCTAGAATTCCAGTTGTTGCTTGAACTCCTGTTTTTGTTAGAACTCATATGTTGCTAGAACCCCCATTGTTGTTAAATCTCCAGTTGTTTCTAGAACTTTAGTTGTTAATAGGAATCCCGTTTTTCCCAGAAATCCCGTTCATTCTAGTACTCCTCTATTGCTAGAAATTCCTTTGTAGCTAGAACACTCGTTGTTGCTAGAACTCCAGTCGTGGCTAGAACTTCCGTTGTTGCTAGAACTCCCGTGGTTCCTAGAACAATAGTTTTTGCTAAAAATACCGTTGTTGCTAGGAATCCCGTTGTTGCTACAACTTAAGTTGTAGTTAGAACTCCATTTGTTGCTAGACCTCCTGTTGTTGCTTGAACTCCAGTTGTTGCTAGAAGTCCCGTGGTTGCTAGAACTCCAGTTGTTGCTAGAATTCCCATTGTTGCTAGAACTCAAATTGTTGTTATAACTCCAGTTGTTATTAGAGCTCCCGTTTTTGCAAGGAGTCCCTTTTTGCTAGAACTTCCGATGTTGCTAGAACTCCCTTTTTTGCTTGAACTTCCGATGTTGCTAGAACTCCAGTTCGTAAGAACTTTCGTTTTTGCATGAACTCAGTTGTTGCTAGGTCTCCAGTTGTTGGTAGAACTCAAGTTGTTGCTATAACTCCAGTTGTTGTTAGGACTCCCGTTGTTGCTAGAACTCCCGTTGTTGCTAGAACTACCGATGTTGCTAGAACTCCAGTTCGTTACAACTCTCATTGTTGCTAGAATTCCAGTTGTTGCTAGAACTCCATTTGTTGCTAGAACTCCCTTTGTTGCTAGAAGTTATGTTGTTACTAGAACTTCTGTTTGCTAGAATTCCAGTTGTTGCTTGAACTCCTGTTTTTGTTAGAACTCATATGTTGCTAGAAATTCCGATGTTGCTAGAACCCCCATTGTTGCTAAATCTCCAGTTGTTTCTAGAACTCTAGTTGTTAATAGGGATCCCGTTGTTCCCAGAACTCCCGTTGATTCTAGAACTCCTCTATTGCTAGAAATTCCGTTGTTGCTAGAACTCTCGTTTTTGCTAGATCTCCAGTTGTGGCTAGAACTTCCGTTGTTGCTAGAACTCCCGTGGTTCCTAGAACCATAGTTGTTGCTAAAAATACCGTTGTTGCTAGAACTTAAGTTGTAGTTAGAACTCTATTTGTTGCTTGAACTCCTGTTGTTGCTAGAACTCCCGTTATTGCTAGGATGCCTATGTTGCTAGAACTCTCGTTGTTGCTAGAACTCTCGTTGTTGCTAGAACTCCAGTTGTGGCTAGAACTCCCGTGGTTCCTAGAACCATAGTTGTTGCTAAAAATACCGTTGTTGCTAGGAATCCCGTTGTTGCTAGAACTTAAGTTGTAGTTAGAACTCCATTTGTTGCTAGAACTCCTGTTGTTGCTAGAACTCCAGTTGTTGCTAGACCTCCCGTGGTTGCTAGAACTCCAGTTGTTGCTAGAATTCCCGTTGTTGCTAGAACTCAAATTGTTGTTATAACTCCAGTTGTTGTTAGGACTCCCGTTGTTGATAGAATTCCAGTTGTTGCTAGAACTCCATTTGTTGCTAGAACTCCCTTTGTTGCTAGAAGTTCTGTTGTTACTAGAACTTCTGTGGTTGCTAGAATTCCAGTTGTTGCTAGAACTCCCTTTGTTGCTAGAAGTTCTGTTGTTACTAGAACTTCTGTGGTTGCTAGAATTCCTGTTGTTGCTAGAACTCCCGTTATTGCTAGGAATGCCTATGTTGCTAGAACTCTCGTTGTTGCTAGAACTCTCGTTGTTGCTAGAACTCCAGTTGTGGCTAGAACTTCCGTTGTTGCTAGAACTCCCGTGGTTCCTAGAACCATAGTTGTTGCTAAAAATACCGTTGTTGCTAGGAATCCCGTTGTTGCTAGAACTTAAGTTGTAGTTATAACTCCATTTGTTGCTAAAAATACCGTTGTTGCTAGAACTTAAGTTGTAGTTAGGACTCCATCTGTTGCTAGAACTCCAGTTGTTGCTAGAATTCCCGTTATTGCTAGAACTCAAATTGTTGTTATAACTCCAGTTGTTATTAGAGCTCCCGTTGTTGCAATAAGTCCCTTTTTTGCTAGAACTTCCGATGTTGCTAGAACTCCAGTTCGTAAGAACTCTCGTTTTCCAAGAACTCCAGTTGTTGCTAGGTCTCCAGTTGTTGCTAGAACTCATGTTGTTGCTATAACTCAAGTTGTTGTTAGGACTCCCGTTGTTGATAGAATTCCAGTTGTTGCTAGAACTCCATTTGTAGCTAGAACTCCCTTTGTTGCTAGAAGTTCTGTTGTTACTAGAACTTCTGTGGTTGCTAGAATTCCAGTTGTTGCTCGAACTCCCGTTTCTGTTAGAACTCATATGTTGCTAGAAATTCCGATGTTGTTAGAAATCCCATTGTTGCTCAATCTCCAGTTGTTCCTAGAACTCTAGTTGTTAAAAGGAATCCCGTTTATCCCAGAACTCCCGTTGATTCTAGAACTCCTCTATTGCAAGAAATTCCGTTGTTGCTAGAACTCTCGTTGTTGCTAGAACTCCGGTTGTGGCTAGAACTTCCGTTGTTGCTAGAACTCCTGTGGTTCCTAGAACCATCGTTGTTGCTAAAAATACCGTTGTTGCTATGAATCCTGTTGTTGCTAGAACTCCAGTTGTTGCTAGAACTTCCGTGGTTGATAGAACTCCAGTTGTTGCTAGAATTCCCGTTGTTGCAAGATCTCCCTTTTTTGCAAGAACATCCGATGTTGCTAGAACTCCAGGTCGTAAGAACTCTCGTTTTTGCAAGAACTCCAGTTCGTATGAACTCTCGTTTTTGCAAGAACTCCAGTTGTTGCTAGGTCTCCAGTTGTTGCTAGAACTCCCGTTGTTACTAGAACTCTCGTTGTTGCTCGAAATGCCTATGTTGCTAGAACTCTCGTTGTTGCTAGATCTCTAGTTGTTTCAAAAACTCCTGTTGTTAAAAGAACTCTAGTGGATGCTAAAACTCCAGTTTTTGCTAGAAATCCCGTTGTTGCTAAAACTCTAGTTGTTGCTAGAACGCCCGTTGTTTTTAGAACTTCCGTTTTTTCTATAAATCCCGTTGTTTCTAGAACTCCCATTGTTGTTGCTGATCTCCAGTTGTTGCCACAACTCCCATTATTGCTAGAACTCCAGTTGTTTCTATGACTCCCGTAATTACTAGGACTTCCGTTTTTGCTAGAAATCCAGAGTTTGCTAGAACCTTGTTGTTCCTAGATCTTCCGTTGTTGCCAGAAGTCAAGTTGATGCTAGAACTCTCATTTTTGCTAGAACTCCCGTTGTAACTAGAACTCCAATTGTTGCTAGAACTCCTGTTGTTTCTAGAACTTCCGTTGTTCCTAGAACTCCAGTTGTTGCTAGAACTCCAGTTTTTGCTAGGACTCCCGTTGTTAGTTTTATTATTATTATTATTATTGTATTTTATCAATCAATTATAATTAATATTCATAGAATTTTATTGTTTCTTATCATCATTTTTTTGTTGTTTTTTTTGCTTCTGTTTTCTTTTGTGTTATAAATACAACTAAATCGCATTAAATCGATATGTAATTCTCTTTTGTTGTTTGAAATAAATCGAATTGAATCGAATTCAGTCAGCTCGTTTTTTCTAGAAAAAACTTCAAAGAAAACGTGCTAACATTTTTTAGTGCCGAAACCCGGGAAGGAAGTAAAAGAAATAGAAAGTTCTTAGAAGCCATAGAAATAAAGAAAGGTAAGGTTTTGAATACTAATCTTTAAAATATGGAAACAGATATATTAATTTTTTAATCTCTTATTAAAAGTTTAGAATTGATAAAATCAGATGTAGAATATAATTTAGAAGGCAATGATAAATACGCACTTATGCAAAATAAAGAAGACTTGTTAAATTTAAAAGCTAGCTTTGATAATCAATATATGAAATGAGTAAAATATAAAGGCATTAATGCTGAAGAAAATTTTAAGGTATCCTTTGAGGCAAAGTCTAAAATCAATTCTTTTTTGATAAAAATAAATAGATCACTGGGAAATTCAAATAGAAATACATTTTCTGGTGAAACGCATTTAGAACTTCCCAAATTTCAATTGCTCACCTTTAGTGGTGATATTTCAGATTGGCTGAGTTTTAAGGAAATTTTTATTATATCTATTGATCAAAATCCAACACTGGGAAATTTTCAAAAACTTCAATAAAAAAATTCTGCACTAAAAGTAAATGCCGCTAGACTTAATAGGGCGTTCAATATTTCTGATGAAAATTATCCTATTGACTGGCAAACCTTGGTCAATAGATTCGACAAAAAAAGTGAATTGGCTTTTAAACAAATTCAAAATTTGTATGATCTAAAAAATGTAAAACAAGAATCGACTAAAGATTTACTTGATCTCCTGGACACTTGTAACGAAAGCATTCAGAATCTCTCTATCCTCGGATTGGAACGTAATAATTTATCGGATATGCTTTTAATTCATATAATTCAATCAAAACTTGATCGTTCAATAAGAAAGGAATGGGAGATGAGTTTGCTTGAGAAAGAATATCCATCGTATGAAAAGATTATTTCTTTGCTGGAAGTCTCGGGAGTTTTCAGAATAAAGAAAATTCAAAACAATTCTACAAAATGAATAAATCCACTCATTCTCATTCAGCAACATTTGCCTCTGGCTCTAGTATAGATAGCAGAGTCAAGTTAACCGTCTTATTTAAAGGTGAACATTTTTTGTTAAAATGTCCTAAGTTTAATGGTATGATGTTACCTGAAAAATGTACATTTGTAAAAGATAATCGTCTATGTTACAACTGTCTAAGATCTAACCATAGAGTATCGTCATGCGTCTTCACGCAAAATTGCAAATCATGTAATAAGAGACATCATATACTTTTGCATCAGTTCAAACCGGAAATGTTAAGTCCTGTTGCGGACATATCTCCATTGAACCATGCCAGTGTCTCATGTTTTGCAGACAACAAAAGTCATGATCGGATATTACTCTCTACGGCTTTAATAAAGGTCAAATCGGAAAACGGGGTTCTTCAAACATGTAGAGCCCTCATAGATACAGGCTCTCAAAGGTGTCTTATAACAACTAGTTGTCGAAAGAAATTAAATCTTCCTCTTGCTGAATGTAAAACTACAGTTTTTGGTTTGGGAAACAAACTTGTAGAACAATCAATGGGTGAGGTCTCTCTCCAATTTAGCCCACATTTCTCAAACCTAATATTCAACGCCAATCCTATAGTCATTGATAAGATCACATCAGAATTGCCCAATTTCTTTATAGAAAAGGATAATTGGCCTTATTTGAAAAATCTTCTGTTGGCTGACCCCAATTTTGACAAATCTAGCCGGATTGATTTAGTGATAGGAGCAGAGCTTGCTCCATGCTTATTTAACGGGAAGATTAGGTTCCAAAATTTATCTGGACCCACTGCGTGCGGATCCAAATTGGGATGGTTACTTACAGGTAAAATATTACTGTCAGGTGAAAATTCCAATCAAGATATAACTATGTTCGCGTCGGAGGAACAAGATGATTTTCTCAAAAAATTCTGGGAGCTAGAGTCAGTACCCTCTGCCAAATCTTTAACCAGAGAAGAAATTTCGTGTGAAGAAATATATATTAATAACCTCAAAATTCTGGAAGATGGAAGGTACTCTGTTGGGCTGCCATTTAGAACATTGCCAACTCTTGGCGAATCTAGGATCAATGCTTTGAACGATTTCTATCACTTGAAAGAAAATTACAAAAATCTCCAAGTATCCTAAAACAATATTGTGATTTCATGGACGAATATCTTTTAATCAATCATATGGAGCTTATTCCCAGTGATGAGCTGGATACACCTTCAGGACAATGTTATTATATACCTCATCATTGTGTTTTTAAGGAGCAAAGCACTACCACTAAATTGAGAGTTGTTTTTGATGCATCTTGCAAAACTAGCAATGGCAAATCTCTAAATGACTACTTCATGTAGGACCAAAACTACAACAGGATATCTTCAACATTCTGATAAGATTTTGAACACGCCCAATAGCTTTTTCAGGAGATATAGAGAAAATGTATCGCCAAGTAAGAATCGATTCTAGGGATTGTGATTTCCAGAGAAATTTATGGAGAAAAAACTCATCGGAACCTTTATTGGATTATAGACTACTGACTGTGACATATGAATTGCCTTGTGCGCCATATCTCGCCATGCGTACCCTACATCAACTTGCAAGGGACAAGGTGTCAACTTTCCCAGTGGCCTCAAAAATAGTACAAACCGATTTTTATGTTGATGACTTGCTTTCTGGTGCAGACACAATTGAAGAAGCTACATGTCATATTCGCGAAGTCAATAATATTCTTTCTTCCTCCGGATTCTCTCTTAAGAAATGGAGATCAAACGTCCCGGAGGTCCTTTCTGGTTTTTCAGAACAGGTTGAAGATAGACATAATCTTCGGGATTTTGAGAGTAATTTATGTGTCAAAATACTTGGTATTGGTTGGTATCCTTCCTTGGACATTTTTCAGATTCTTGTTAATGACATTCCAGAACAAACGAATTCTAAAAGACATTTGTTGTCCCACATCTCCAGAATCTTTGATCCTATAGGCTGGCTGTCACCAGTTATTATTTGTCTTAAAATTTTGCTTCAATCACTTTGGAAACAGAAGTTGAATTGGAATGATCCCTTGCCTGATACTTTGTGCTCTCAATGGAAGAAAATTGAAAAGGAATTATCCGTATTAAATAAAATTCACATTCCTAGATACTTCTCGTGCAGGGGAGCTCTACTTTCTGTTGAACTTCATGGTTTTTATGACTCTTCAGAAGTTGCATATGCGGCAGTATTTTATATAAGATCTCATTTCAAATTGGGCCAAATGAAAGTTTCTCTGATTGCTTTCAAGAAGAGGGTAGCTCCTCTGAAAATGATTTCCATACCACGGCTGGAGCTGTGCGCTGCTCTTCTTCTCGCAACTTTATATGATACTATTCGCAATTCTTTATGCTTACAAATTGATAGAGTATTTTTATGGACTGATTCCAAAATTGTTCTCAGCTGGATTAAATCTGAATCTAGACATTGGAAACCATTTGTCGGAAATAGGATTGCTGAAGTTCAAAGATTGACTTTACATTCTTCCTGGCATTATGTCATTTCGAAAGATAATCCTGCAGACTGCGCTTCCAGGGGTATAACTCCTTCAGAGCTGGTGGATCACTCCCTTTGGTGGCGAGGACCAACTTGGCCCTCGGATGTGAACTTTAAAAATCCAATTCAAACTCAATATGATCCAATTCAAACTCAATATTTTCCGAAATTTATTTCAGGTGAAAGACGAAAAACTTTCTCTGTTTTTCATTCCACTAATCTTTTTTTCCCAGACTTCATTTTCAAATACTCAAATATCAACGAACTTGTTAGAATTGCAGCATGGATTTATAGATTTGTATTCAATGTCCAATGTTCTTTCAATGAAAGAAAGAAAGATCATATATCTTCACAAGCGAATTAACAAGTTCAATTCACAATATCATTCGTTTCATTCAAAGTTCTTAATTTCAATCAGAAATTACCTGTTGCAAACAAAAGAAATCTTTACCGACTAACTCAAGGCTTTTATCTTTGAATCCTTTCATTGATGAATCTGGAATATTATGGGTTGGAGGAAGATTACGTCATTTAAATCTGCAATTTGATGAAAAGCATCCAATAATATTGCCAATAGATCATTTTATCACGGAATTAATAGTGCGACAGTGTCATCTGGATCATTTACATTCTGGTCTTCAACTGACCATGTCAGCACTACGATTACAATATTGGATTCCTGCAGGCAGAAGTTTGGTCAAGAAAATAATCCACCAATGCATGGTGTGTTTCAGGGCTAAACGCCAAGTTACCAAGCAAATCATGGGAGATCTGCCTATGCACCGAATTGTGAAATCAAATCCGTTCACTAAAACTAGAATCGAATTTGCAGGACCGTTTTTGATGAAACCAAACATCAAAAGATCCAAAATAAAATTAAAATCATATGTTGCTTTATTTTTATGTATCTGCACAAAAGCAAATCATATAGAAATTGTATCAGACCTATCTTCAGCAGCTTTCCACGCAGCTCTCAAGCGGTTTATTTCTCGTCGAGGAACACCTTCAGATATATTTAGTGATAACGGGACCAACTTCAGGGAGCTAATAACATTCTCCGAGAGCAGTTTGGTATATTGAAAGCGTCAACAATTCAAAAATTCATATCTAATGAACGAATCAACTGGCATTTTATACCTCTTTCCGCCCCAAATTTCGGAGGTATCTGGGAGGCTGATATAAAATCCTTCAAATTTCATCTTCTCAGAAGCTTAAAGTCTCAGATACTCACATTTGAAGAGCTGAGGACTCTGACAACTCAAATAGAAGCTTGTTCAAATTCGCGACCTATTTGTCCTCTAAGTTCAGATTCCGACGATTTTAATCCTCTTACACCAGGACACTTCTTAATTAACTGCCCCTCCAGAATCTAATGATGATGATGATGTTCCGATAAACTACCTCGACCGCTGGAGCCTAAATAAAAAAAATAAAAATGTATTTTGGAAACGTTGGAATTGTGGATACCTCAACAATTTGCAACAACGCCTAAAATGGCAAATATCCTCACCCAACATTAAGGAAGGTGACCTCATCTTGCTAAAGGATACCATATCACCACCAGCAATGTATTGGAGCCTTGGTCGCATCACCAAACAGACGGAAAAGTTCGAGTCGTCGAGGTGAAGACCAAGCACCAAGAACGCCTTACTAGAACTGTCTCTAAAATAGTACCATTACCTTTTTCTGAAGACTAAGTTAGTCCACCGGGGTGGAGTATGTTAGGTTTTTTTATTATTATTATTATTATTGTATTTTATTAATTAACTAGCGGATGTACCCGGCTTCGCCCGGGTTTTACCCGAGTAAAGGTTTGTCTAACGAACATTTGTTAAAACAATTCTCTATAAACTTATAGAAAAAAAATATATATATATTTTGATAATTTGAAACTCGTAAATTTGACTCTCTCTCGATAAAGTGAACATTTTTTCCCGGTCCCTTAAAAAATACTCGATAAGTTGAATAAAATCAATATTAATTGGTTCCCTCGATAATTTGAAGTTAAAGGAATAGTATCATGCCTTAGAATTGTATCATTATTCTTGTCTCAAATAAATTGCCGTATCATCCTGAATTTTGTCTTTCCTAATTTTCTACATTACAAAATCATCATTTTATCTATTCTCCCAATATATATATATATATATATATATATATATATATATATATATATATATATATATATATATATTGTAGATAAATGATAAAACTAACTTTGACTTGTGCGTAATTAATAGGTAGAAAATCTTACTTTTGATAAATAATCTTTAAGATAATAAACTTAGTGATAATAAAACTTATAGATAAAAAAACTTGTTATCCCTCGCTAGGGGGCGCTGCTTGAGAGTTAAATATACAAATCTGCAAATAACTCTAAGGATATTCAAGATATTCAAGAAATTATTTTTCGAAAATTTTTCCGAGGATATACCTAATAATATCCCAAAATTTCACGGCGATTGGACGTATGGTTTTTGAGTCTATAGAGTACAGACAGACAGACATTCAATTATATATATATATAGACTAGCGGATGTACCCGGCTTCGCCCGAGTTTTACCCGAGTAAAGGTTTGTCTAACAAACATTTGTTGAAACAATTCTCTATAAACTTATAAAAAAAATAATAGATATATTTTGATAATTTGAAACTCGTAAATTTGAATCTCTCGATAAAGTGAACATTTTTTCCCGGTCCCTGTGTGCCGTGTCATCCTGAATTTTGTCTTTCCTAATTTTCTACATTACAAAATCATCGTTTTATCTAGTGAACATTTTTCTCGGTCCCTTGAAAAATACTCGATAAGTTGAATAAAATCAATATTAATTGGTTCCCTCGGTAATTGGAATTCAAAGGAATAGTATCTTGCCTTGGAATTATATCATTTTTCTTGTCTCAAATAAATTGCCGTGTCATCCTGAATTGTGTCTTTCCTAATTTTCTACATTACAAAATCATCATTTTATCTATTCTCCCAATATATATGTTGTAGTAAATGATAAAACTAACTTATCCAGTACAATATTACATTTGTACTATTTTTTCACATTGTGTAGCGTTCTCACGCAATTCTGACCTTAACTACCCGTTTCATGATTTTTCAGGATGCCTTAATGACCAATTTTTTGGTCGTTGAGGTACAGCTTGCACCACGCTGATGAGGGCCAACAACCCGAAACGCGTCCGTGGTTAGCTCTTCTTGATTAATCAAGAATGGGTATTTGGCCAATTCTGGAATAATCAAAAATCAACGAGAATAGTTGATATTTATTCCGATAGATGGCGCAAGCCATTAGCAACTTTCAGTTGCACGATAAGGAGATGCCTTTTTCTTAATTTATGCACCTTATCCCAGTACAATATTACATTTGTACTATTTTTTCACATTGTGTAGCGTTCTCACGCAATTCTGGCCTCAACTACCCGTTTCATGATTTTTCAGGATGCCTTAATGACCAATTTTCTTTTTTGGTCGTTGAGGTTCAGCTTGCACCACGCTGATGAAGGCCAACAGCCCGAAACGCGTCCGTGGTTAGCTTTTCTTGATTAATCAAGAATGGGTATTTGGCCAATTCTGGAATAATTAAAAATCAACGAGAATAGTTGATATTTATTCCGATAGATGGCGCAAGCCATTAGCAACTTTCAGTTGCACGATAAGGAGATGCCTTTTTCTTAACTTTGACTTGTGCGCAATTAATAGGTAGAAAATCTTATTTTTGATAAATAATTTTTAAGATAATAAACTCATAGATAAAAAAAAACTTGTTATCATCATCGCAATTAGGGCGCTGCTTGCGAGTTAAATCTACAAATCTGCAAATAACTCTAAGGATATTCAAGTTATTATTTTTCAAAAACCTTCCCGGGGATATAGCTAATAATATCCCAAAATTTCACGGCGATTGGATGTATGGTTTTTGAATCTATAGAGTACAGACAGACATTCAATTTTATATATATAGATTATAATTCATATTCATTGAATTTTATTGTTACTTATCATCATTATTTTTGTTTTTTTCTTCTTCTTTTGTTTTCTTTTGTGTTATAAATACAACTAAATCGCATTAAATCGTAATGTAATTCTCTTTTGTTGTTTGAAATAAATCGAATTGAATCGAATTGAGTCAGCTCGTTCTTTCTAGAAGAAACTTCAAAGAAAACGTGCTAACAGAGGGGGTGTTATAGACAGGTCACTTTTAATATGAAATGTTTAAAATCGGGCGCTATAGAGAGGAAGGCGCTATTTAAAGGAGGCGCTATAGACAGTTATAACTGTATATGCAAAATTTCCAAATATAAAAATTCTTATCAGCAGCTTATACTAAATTATTGAGCACTTTTATACATCTGTCGATTTACACTTCAAGAACCTGGGTTATCTCTCTCTCTCTGTTTAATACACATTGTTGGTTAGTTATGTAAATGTACTTTGTATTTTTATATATTTATGTAAATAGCTATTTGCATTTTTCTATTGTTTTATCTTTTGCCTATATAAAAGGCGATGTTGCCTGTGCCGGTGGTTGTCGTGGTAGGGTAGTGAGGCTTGTAGAGTAGAGCGCACAGCTTGCTTGGTGAGATAAACATACTTCTTCGCTAGGCCTAATGTAATCTGCGAGAAAAATAAAACAGTTGTTTTTTATTCGATTTTAGTTTGCTTTTGTATACAACGTTGATCCTCTTTAAATATATATTGTCACCTTTGCTTGAGACCATTTTAATCCAAACGAACCTACATCATAGTGCACCAATCTAAAAGTGTACAGAACATTGTGGCGAGCCTGACCAACAGGATTTAAGATGTACAAACTCAAGAAAGCTTGTGAGACGAAAAGGAGGACGTTGGAAAGTGTTATTGCAGAAGCAGATGGCGAACTTATTTATTTTATTTATTTCAACACATAAACGCGATATCCCGGCTAGGGATAATTGCGTCGATTTACATTTTTTAAACAGAAACAGTTATAAACATATTACACAAAAAAAGGTAATCGAAACAAAAGAGAAAAAAATAATATATACTAGGAACCTGAACCTTTCAGGTTTGAAAGAAAATCATAAATATATTTACAAAAATAGTTAAACTTATGATAGTTCTCTCTGCTATTTACAAATTGATATAGATCTTCAACATTATTTATTGACTGTTGTCTAGCGGTGAAGAAGAGTGGGCATTTCAGCAGTAGGTGTCTTGAGTCCTGAAATTCGTTGCCACAATGACAGCTAGAGTCTTCAATCGCGCCAATTTTTGATAAAAATCCCTTAAAATTTCCATGGTTCGTTATAAACTGGGTATTATAAAAATTGGAGCGGAAATATGTTGGAATTCCAAACGGGAAAAAGCTTTGGAATGTTTCATTTGTTTTTAGAAATAATTCATCTATTTTTAAATTATAAAACTATTTTAGAGGCGTAATATTCTTTTTAAAATAAAACAATTTCTACTGTCCTTACTGCGATGGAAAAATTAAAAGGAGGGCGATTTTAGTTTGCTTTTGTATACAACGTTGATCCTCTTTAAATATATATTGTCACCTTTGCTTGAGACCATTTTAATCCAAACGAACCTACATCATAGTGCACCAATCTAAAAGTGTACAGAACATTGTGGCGAGCCTGACCAACAGGATTTAAGATGTACAAACTCAAGAAAGCTTGTGAGACGAAAAGGAGGAAGTTGGAAAGTGTTATTGCAGAAGCAGATGGCGAACTTATTTATTTTAAGGACAGTAGAAATTGTTTTATTTTAAAAAGAATATTACGCCTCTAAAATAGTTTTATAATTTGATAACAGATGGCGCTTTAGTTCATCTATTTTTGCACTTAAAAATGATCTAATTATACTTGGAGAATGTGGTCTATAAGTATTTCGATCCTCTATTGAAAGATGAGACAAATCATATTTAATATTTTTAGATTCAATATAATCTGTGAGAAGGGGGATGTTCGCAAGACTATGGACACAGTTGGAAGATGTAGTTTTGTAGGCTCTGCTCACCTAAAAAAGAATTTGATATTGAGTAGAATTTAGTTTTCTTTGCATCGACTATTTATAAACCTGTGCCATATTTCTGAACCATACGTAAGAACTGGCCTGAAAATTGTTTTATACAAAATTATTATTTTTTAAGTATTTATTCCCCACATCTTTCCACAAAGTGAAAACAGAAAAATTTTCATTCTTACGCTCCTGCACAAAATGTCGTTGATATGTGGGGTAAAATTAATCTTCTTTTTTATTCTATGATTTGAAAATTTTATGCCTAATATCTTAACTTGATCTACTGGGTTTAAAATAATATTCGATATTTCAATTGGAACTTTAGGTTTATTATGTAAGTAAAGTAAATTCGTTTTCTCTGGGCTTATTGATAATTTATTCCTATTACACCATTGAATCACATAGCATAGAATATATTCGCTTAATATTTTGAGGTCCTCGACAGACTTGCTCCAGCAAATGATGGAAACGTCGTCTGCGTAGCAAATTATTTCTGCGTTCGGATGTTTGAAACTCTTCAGCAAGTCGTTTAACAAAATATTCCATAATATTGGGGATATAGGGCCGCCTTGAGGGCATCCTTTTGTCAGATTTTTTGTAACATTTGTATCTTCATATGAGAAATTTGCTCTTCTTTCACTGCTTAAATAAGATTGTATAATTCTTATTAATTTGGAAGGAATGTTATCCAAATCGAGTCTTCTAATAATTGCTGGCCACCATGCGTTGTCGAAAGCGCCTGATATATCCACTGTAATCAAAGAAGTCAGTTCTCCTTGTCTGTGTTTCAGTATTGTTTCCATTATATCTTCCATTGCACTGTTCGTTGATTTATGTTTAGTAAAACCATGTTGCCTTGGACTCATTAGATTGTTCTCTTCATAATATTTATTGATTTTGTTTTTAATTATGTTTTCAAAAATTTTTGAAATGTTTGATGTCAATGATATAGGTCTGTAGCTTTTGCTTGTTTCATATTTCATTTTATTAGGTTTTGGAATGATCTTTACAGTAGAGCCTTTCCATATATCCGGATAGTAAACTAATTCAATATATTTGTTGAATATTTGTTGTAAAATCGGGATTAAGAGTGTACCTGCATGTTTGATCATATTATTACTGATAAAATCTGGACCTGGTGCTTTCTTGATATTTATTTTGAAATAATATTTTCAACATCTTTTATTTCTATAAAAATGTTATTTTGGTTTTTATATTCAGGTTTATAGTTTCTAATAATAACATGTTCCTCTTTATCTGAGTGTACATCATCATCTGGACATAAATCATTCAAGAGACTTTTCATTTTTTCTTTTTTTAAAGTATCTGGTATATTATCGATCATAGGAAGTCCTCTATTGTTGTTGGATGATCTCAGAGATTTAAATATTTTATAGGCGTTTCCAAATGGGTTGTTTGATTCATTTTCTTCAATGAATATTCTCCAACTTTTCCTCTTAGCTCTTACGATAGCGTTAATGTACTTGTTTCTTGCAAATTTAAAAGTTAATTTATTGATAACTCTATGCCGATAATATAAGTTTCTAATATAATGAAAATCATTTTTCATTTTTTTCAAGATTGCCATTCCACCACTTTATTTTAGATATATGCTTTAAAGAGTTTGATTTGATTTCCAGAGACGAATAAGCTGCCTCACTAATTATGTACGTTAGTTTCATCACAATCCTGTCAATATCTGTAGTACACTGCGTGACATTGAAAATGGAACACCAAGAAATAGTGGCTAGAAAGTGATGAAACTCGGCAGACAGAGAGAGACAGGGACGAACAATAAGTGATCTTTATTTCAAAATGATAGTCATAATACAGAGCGAGAACGGCGTCGGCTTAGTAGCAAGTAGGACCACCGCGGACGGCGATGCACGCAGCAACACGTCTAGGTAGAGAGTCAATCAGAGTACGGATGGCGTCCTGAGGGATGGCTCTCCATTCCCTCTCAACCATTTGCCACAGTTCGTCTTCTGAACGCGGCTGTGGAAAGGCATGCAAACGGCGTCCAATGATGTCCCAGACGTGCTCGATTGGTGAGAGATCAGGAGAGTACGGTGGCCAGGGAAGCATCTGTACATCTTGCAGAGCTTGTTGGCTAATGCGAGCAGTGTGCGGTCGGGCGTTATCCTGCTGATAAAGGGCATTGGGTACCCCCTGAAAGTAGGGGAGTGTCACCGGTCGCAGCACATCATCAACGTATCGTTGGGCCGTCATAGTGCCCTGAATACGAAGTAAAGGTGACCTGGAATCATACGCGATTGCGCCCCAAACCATGATTCCACGTTGTCGCACGGTGGGGCGTTCCACAATTGCTGCCGGATTGGACCTTTCTCCACGTCGACGCCACACACGTACATGGCGACTATCACTGGACAAGCAGAAACGCGACTCATCTGAGAACACGACCCTGTGCCATTCCATCATCCACGTCGATCTAGCCCGGCACCATTCCAAACGTTGGCGCCTATTCGGTGGGGTCAATGGCAGTCTTCTTAGCGGACGGCATGAGTGCAAGCCATTAGCAACCAATCGACGGGAAATGGCTCTGGTCGAGATGGAATGATCTAGGGTGTCGTGCACATGTTGCAGGATGGCGGTACAAGTGGCTTGTGGGGCCGCCACTGCTTGTCGAAGGATACGCCGATCCACACGTGCTGACGTCACTCTGGTTGCACCGGCATTCCTATAAATTGCCACATTTCCTTGTTCCAACCATCTTCTCCACAGTCGGTGCACCGTGGACGCACCAAGGTGTGTATCAGCTGCGATTTGGCGTATAGACCAACCTTCCCTTTTCAGTCCGATCACCATGCCCCTCGTAAAAGCGTCTGTCTGCTTGAACTGCCTCCGTTTACGATGACCTGGCATTCTCTGTTATTACACGTGTCTTTTGACACAAGAACAAAATTTCTACAATGATTTTCCTTGAAGAAATAACGACACGAATACTGTCCTTTCTGCAAGTTCCTTCCCTTATATCTTACTCCATGTGCGCACGAGAGCTGCGCATTTTACATCATTTGCATAACTCGGTTAGGCGCGTCTACCCTGAAATTTGCATAATTTTCTGGCCACTATTTCTTGGTGTTCCATTTTCAATGTCACGCAGTGTATTAGATGCCTGATTTATTTCATTAGACAAGTTTTGTACATTTTGAAATGATATCTCTTCAGTAAATTTTTCCCAGTTGGCATTTTTTTCAATGTATTTCCATGTTGACTTTTGTCCAATTCTCTGCGCTTTAAAATTATATCGAATATCAAAGGTTATTGCTATATGATCGGAAATACTTGTAAGAGTTGATGTGCTTCAATTCTGTATCAGCTTTATAGAATTTTTGTTTGATATTGTTAAATCTATTATACTGGCATTTCGACATGTAGGCGTTTTAAGGTTATGGATAAACAAGTTGTATTCATCCACAATAGAGTGGAATTTGTAGCCATTAGAGTTAATTATCCGGTTGTACCATACAGGGTGTCGAGAGTTAAAATCAACACAGAGGATTATTGACTGTAGCCCGAAAGTCTCCAAAAGTTCTTTAATAAATATTTGGTGAGTATTACCGAAGTTATTAGGGTGAATGTAGAAGTTTGAAATAACAATATTTGAATTCTCTGAATATATAGAAATAGTTGTACAAAAAGAATTAGTGAATCTATCAATTGTCGTATATTTAATGCTACTGTTAAGAATAATCGTTGCTGTGTAGACTGTTTTATCAGTTTTAGAGTAAACAATTTGTGAGTCATTGTTGTATATCACATCATTCCCTAACATATAAGGCTTTTGAATAAATAATAGGTCAGGAGGGTTGGACAGAACAGAGGCTCGAAGTTCATCTAATGCTATGACACTTTTCCTTATATTTTGTTGAATACATTTTATTCCTTGTTTAGTTGACATCATAGTGCAAAACGTATGGTACTTGAATCAAAAGAGTATCCTGTGCGTTAGATATAATAGTACTAATAGTGCTAGTTAGTTACTTGATTGTTCAGTTGGGGAATAACTTGTTCTTTCGATTATTCTGTCTATTTGTATTTTATATATAGGACATTCCTCTGAATTTGCTCTGTGTGATGAGGGCCTGCTTCTATACTTAGGATGTTGGGAACAGTTAAAGCATTTGGGAATTCCTGAGCAATCATGAACTCCACTGATTCCACATGTCCTGCATTTTGGGGTGTTAGGGCATTCTGCCGTTTTGTGGGTGGGGTTGAATTTCAGACATTTCTGGCATTGTTTCACCAATATCTTATCTACAACAACACAGCGCTCACAATCAGTGTATATTTTATTGTTTAATTTCCTAATGGTTTGATAAACCTTAGGAGAAACTCGTAAAACTATGTTGTGGGTAGAGGTGTTAGATTTAGTGCAGAATAGCACTTTAATTTCGCTTTTCATATCCTTTAGTTCGTCGTTCATCTGACAGATTGTTTCTTCGAAAGAATTTACCTCGGTGATTTTACTAACGTTTTTAACCATTATCGTAGGATCTCTTTTGGTCGGAACAAATGTTTTGCATAGGTTTGTTAGTTGGGTTGATTTGCATAATTCCTCTTTTAGAAAAGTACATTCCTTCTCATCCGACGTTTTTATAATAATGGATTTTTTGGTATTTATAATTTTATTGTTTCGAACTTTCTTATTCTCCTCTCTTAACACTTTGATCCTTTCAACAATAGCGTTGTGTACATCTTGATTTTTTCCTTCATCAAATGGCTGCGCTATAATTAAAAATTCTTTGTCACTAATTTGTTTACTCTCTATAGTATCTCTCGATGTCTGTGTTTTCAAAACCTCGGGAAAAGAGGGCCTCATTGTCTTGAGTTCTCTCCCTTTAATTTGTCCAGTTTTTGATCAAGGACGTCAGACACTTGAACAGAAAGTTGATCCACGAAATTCCGATTGTTAATATCCTTTAAGGCCGTAATACCATCTTTTGTCTGCCTTACCATTGTGGATAAAAAGGAAAGATCATTTTTTGTAATGTTTTTTTGGTTCTCTCTCTCTCTCTCTCTCTCTCTCTGTTTAACTTTATTGTCAAAATACTCATAGATTTCATCTAATTTTACGGTAAGTGTTCTTATTAGCAAATCCATTTTTTTAAATCTTATGCAAATTTCTTTTTTCTTTGTCCATTTAATTGAATAAAATATCTATAATAGATAAAAAGCAACGTTTTATCGACTATATTATTGTTATAATTCAATATATAATGTCCTATATTATTATAAAACTATCTAAGTTAAATATTTACCCAATTCGAGTAGCGATGCGATGTACGTCCGCTCGATTTGGCCACCTCTTTTTTAACCTATGGCGAACTTGGAAAGCAAGAACCAAGCCAGGAAATGTTGATGTCTCTACGGCCAAATCCTCTCAGATGTAAAGACAGGTTCTTAATTGCCAGTGATTGTCTCATCGAACAACTGATAAAGGCGGATAGAGAAGATGAAGAAATTGAAGATGTCGATATCGTTCAAGCAAATCTATTTGGAAGGTCTGAAGGCGTTTTGCAAAAAATGGAACAATTGCTGGCAAAACCAACAGTAGACCGAGAATCAATAGTTTCTGGTACTGGGGAACAGGGGCCTACTAAGAAGTCTGGTACTGGCGAAAGGGAACCTACTAAGGAGTCTGGTACTGTCGAAAAAGAACCTACTAAGGAGTCTGGTACTGGGGAACAAGGGCCTACTAAGGAGTCTGGTACTGGCGAAAAGGAACCTACTAAGGAGTCTGGTACTGGGGAACAAGGGCCTCCTAAGGAATCTGGTACTGGGGAACAAGGTCCTACTAAGGAGTCTGGTACTGGCGAAAAAGAACCTACTAAGGAGCCTGGTACTGGGGAAAAAGAACCTACTAAGGAGTCTGGTACTGGGGAACAAGGGCCTACTGAGGAGTCTGGTACTGGCGAAAAAGAACCTACTAAGGAGTCTGGTACTGGCGAAAAAGAACCTACTAAGGAGTCTGGTACTGGCGAAAAAGGGCCTACTAAGGAGTCTGGTACTGGCGATAGAGAACCTACTAAGGAGTCTGGTACTGGCGAAAAATGGCCTACTAAGGAGTCTGGTACTGGCGAAAAAGAACCTACTAAGGAGTCTGGTACTGGCGAAAAAGAACCTACTAAGGAGTCTGGTACTGGCGAAAAAGGGCCTACTAAGGAGTCTGGTACTGGCAATTGAGAACCTACTAAGGAGTATGGTACTGGCGAAAAAGGGCCAACTAAGGAGTCTGGTACTGGGGAACAAGGGCCTACTAAGGAGTCTGGTACTGGCGAAAAAGAACCTACTGAGGAGTCTGGTACTGGCGAAAAAGGGCCTACTAAGGAGTCTGGTACTGGCGAAAAAGGACCTACTAAGGAGTCTGGTACTGGCGAAAAAGCACCTACTAAGGAGTCTGGTACTGGCGAAAAAGGGCCTACTAAGGAGTCTGGTACTGGCGAAAAAGAACCTACTAAGGAGTCTGGTACTGGCGAAAAAGGGCCTACTAAGGAGTCTGGTAGTGGCGAAAAAGGGCCTACTAAGGAGTCTGGTACTGGCGAAAAAGAACCTACTAAAGAGACTGGTACTGGCGAAAAAGGACCTACTAAGGAGTCTGGTACTGGCGAAAAAGAACCTACTAAGGAATCTGGTACTGGCGAAGAAGAACCTACTAAGGAGTCTGGTACTGGCGAAAAAGGGCCTACTAAGGAGTCTGGTACTGGCGAAAAAGGGCCTACTAAGGAGTCTGGTACTGGCGAAAAAGGGCCTACTAAGGAGTCTGGTACTGGGGAACAAGGGCCTACTAAGGAGTCTGGTACTGGCGAAAAAGAACCTACTGTGCCGTGAAACTTTAGGAAGTTATTTACTATACTACTGGGAAGATTTCTGGTTTGAATTCGATTTGAAATAAATATTCTTTGCAATTTTATTTGCAAATTTTCTACTTTCACTCGCAAGTAGCGCCTCTCGCGGATTCTAGTGAAATTACAATTATAAATTGTAAAGATGCTAAAATGTGTTCCAAGTATAATAAATTTAATTAGAAATATAGTAATAAAATATTCCAAAGACGTTGTAAAAAAAACTTGGCATTTCAATCCTTATCCTTTCCTTATATCTATAAAAATGAAATGCGAAATCGATGTTTGTTATCGCTTCACGCAAAATCTACTGACTCAATCATTATGGAATTTCGCATGTAGGTAGCTAATGATTTCGTTTAACATATAGGCTATTAAAAAAACTGAAAAAGTTAATGTGCTTTTTTTTTTTTTTATAAAAAACCAACAAGCGATAGTTCCAGCCTTTTACCGCTCGGCGCCGCACTGGTCGCGACGATAAAAGAATTTGATTGGTTAATAATTAACACGTGGTTTGTTTACACGTTGAATGTTAGTTTGTTCACACGATGAATGTTTTTAAAAGGTAAGATTATCCAATCGCCGTGAAACTTTAGGAAGTTATTTACTATACTACTGGGAAGATTTCTGGTTTGAATTCGATTTGAAATAAATATTCTTTGCAATTTTATTTGCAAATTTTCTACTTTCACTCGCAAGCAGCGCCTCTCGCGGTTTCTAGTGAAATTACAATTATAAATTGTAAAGATGCTAAAATGTGTTCCAAGTATAATAAATTTAATTAGAAAAATCTATATTAATAAAATGCAAATTTCATAAGTGGTGTTCGCTAAAAACTTTCGTTACAATGCATGAATTTCGACCAAATTTTCAACATTTATGTAAAACGAGATGGAGCAGGTTTTGCTTAACATCAAAATATTTTTCCTAACTTTAAAATACATAACTTTGCTGTTATCGATAAAATACAAAAAAATTCAACAGAGTAAAAGTATTTATACTTTCAAAAGTGTTTACTTTCCGCTTCTTGCTAACTGCTCTAATTTGAAATATTTGGTAGGTTTTATTTATTTATATATTTTCATTTTTAGATATAACTGATCTAATTCGTCGTTTAAAATAACTTCTCTTGAAATATTTGGTATGTTTTATTTATTTATATATATTTTTATTTTTAGATATAACTGATCTAATTCGCCGTTTAAAATAACTGCTCTAATTCTAAATATTTGGTATGTTTTATTTGTGTTCACTCTATTTCTATTTATTTGAAGTATTATAATTTCCATGTTTCAAAAACCTATTTCAAAAAGGTTGTTAGAAATATGTAAGGCCTGAAATAGCTTTACATGCGAACATTTATGATGCCAAGCGTAGCTTAATAACTGCTCTTGAAATATTTTGTATGTTTTATTTATTTATATATATTTTCATTTTTAGATATAACTGATCTAATTCGCCGTTTAAAATAACTGCTCTAATTCGAAATATTTGGTATTTATTTATTGAAGTCCTTTTTTAAATTTTCTTATGGAGTTTTTTAATTATTGCTTTTATCTTTTAAATACAGTTTATTTATTATATTTTCTACATATATGGGTTGTATCTAAAAAATAGGTTATTTATATTTTTAAATAAGCGAGGGATTTCTTTAACAGATTCATTTATTTGTCTTTTTAAGGTCCTTTTTCAAAATTTTATTTAAGATAATTTATTTGATTAAGTATTTTATATTTAGATTCTTTATAGTTTTTTTTTTAACATATAGGGGTTGTATTTTGTATTTTAGAAAATTATTTCTATTTTTTTCCTCAAAAAAGCATGCTTTTTCATTGCCGTGTCCTGCGGTTGGTCTATTTTTGAGGCTTTTTAATGATAACTGTTTTGTACATTAATTTTTTAGCTTTAATATTATGCTTTTAGTTTTTTATAATCTTTTTAACATATCTGGAAGGTTATTTTGAAGAAAAAGCATGCTTTTTTCTTATTTCTTATTTCTATTTTTTTCCTCAAAAAAGCATGCCTTTTCATTGCCGTGTCCTGCGTTTGGTCTATTTTTGAGGCTTTTTAATGATAAATGGTTTTGTACATTAATTTTTTAGCTTTAATATTATGCTTTTAGTTTTTTATAATCTTTTTAACATATCTGGAAGGTTATTTTAAAGAAAAAATTTAGGAATTTTGATTTTTACCTCAAAAAGACAGGTATTTTTTATGCTTTGTTTATAAATTGCTGGTTTTTAAGCTTTTGTTATTAATCTCAATATTTTTTTTCAGAATATGCCTCGCCGCAGCCGACCTTTAATTGGTAGGAATACGGCTGCTTCCAGGAGATATAGGAATGCTATAGCTATTGAGACACCACTTCAAAGTGAGACGCGTCGTGCGCTTCGCCGTCTTAGGTATTCTGAAGCCCGCGTCGCAGCTGCACAAACTATGCAAGTTCCTGTTCAGCGTATTCAGCTTTGGACTCATAAGCCGTTTTCAGGTTTGCAGTATAATACCCATATTGATTATAAAGCTGATTCATCTGTCGATATAGGCCAAATGTCTCGGGTATGCCAGTTTTGCTCTGCTTTGAGATTTAGAGATGAACCCTTTGGCCTCTGTTGTAAACAAGGTAGAGTTTCTCTACCTGCTATTGAGTCCCCTCCAGAACCTATTTTCTCTTTGCTCTCTGGCCTACATCCTCTATCGAAGTCCTTCTTGCTGCATATCCGTAGATATAACTCTATATTCCAAATGACATCTTTTGGTGCTAGACAAGTTGTAACTGTAAATATGCATATTTTGTGTGGTATTACAAAAGTTTCAATAAATATCTTTTTTAAATATTTTCTCTTCAAGCCCATCATACACCACAGATGCTACATTTTTCACATGTTTCAATGTGCAGGGTTTTAAACCTTCATGGTAAGGTATTCTTACTTAAGAAGTATACTGTGTTAGAAAAATTTATGGTTTTTAATTATTGGTTATTTTATTGTGTTTATTTTACATACATGTGTTTATATTACATAGTATGTGTTATTTTTTGATAATTTGATTGGAAATATTAGTTTTAGCACAACTTGCTTCATACCGTAATGTTATATCTGTGTTGGCTTGCTGAACAATACTGGCCCAACATGAATTTACCTATGTTTACCCAAATTACCATTTTAGCATAAGTATACATCTTGCACCTTATAAGAGAACTAAACAATGTGTAAGGTTGAACAAAGAGTGGTCTAACATACACATTGTTTCGGTTTCAGTGAACAAAGAGGTCAGTAAATTTTATTAGAAAAAAAAAAACTATTCCATGTAATGTAATAGAAACAAAATACGACCACTACGACCCGGGTTCGATCCCCGCATTGGACACTTTTTTCTGTTTAAAAAAAAAAATGCTCCAATGGCCCCCCCGATTCTTGCAAAAGTCCAACCCCACCAGCGAGTGCAAGTAACCAAACGGGGCTCTGGCACATTTGTAAGTGCAAAGTCGAACTGCTTTCACATGTGTAGACATGTGGTGCGCTTACAGTAAAAAGCAGTCGCTAACTACCCACCATGCTTATCATGGCCTGTACCACGTGTACTAGGGATAAGCAAAAAATAAAAAATAAAAAAATAATGAGGATTAAAGATTTTGATTTGTGTTGAAAATTTTGCATGCATTTCTCTATTTCTGTTCTTATCTTGCAAAGCTAATGGATTGTTTAGGTTGCTTATTTTTGACTCGCCAATTTGTTTAGTGATAAAGTAGTATAGCATTCTTTTTCAGAGCATCACCCTACAAAAAAATTACCTGACCTTTCCTAATATTCAGATAGATTGATTATATCAACGTACTAGACTACAAACATTCCCTTGAGTAAAAACAATTATTTAAAAAAAAATCTTATCTAAATATATATCACTCGGGTAGATATGCACACGGGTCAATCCCGGGGCGAAGCCCGGGTCGGCGTCTAGTAGTAATATAAATATTCCAAAGACGTTGTAAAAAAATTGGCATTTCAATCCTTATCCTTTCCTTATATCTATAAAAATGAAATGCGAAATCGATGTTTGTTATCGCTTCACGCAAAATCTACTGACTCAATCATTATGGAATTTCGCGTGTAGGTAGCTGAAGATTTCGTTTAACATATAGGCTATTCAAAAAACTACAAAGGTTAATGTGCTTTTTTAAAATGTTTAACTGAAATGGATTAGTTCCCGCCTTTTGCCGCTTGGCGCCGCACTGGTCGCGACGATACTTGGATTTGATTGGTTAATAATTTTACACTAATTTTGTTAGTTTACACGCTGCATTTTTCAAAAGGTAAGATTATATATATTTATTTAAACTCTTTGTAAATATTATTGTTTAGAAATATTTTTCTAATTTAATTGATACTACATTTTTTAGATAAGGTATACTGTTTGATTCTCATAAGGAATATTCATATTATTAATATATAAAGTCACGACCGTCTTTCCTCATCGGCCGCCTCTGTCACGGATGCGCGGGCATCATCATTATGATCATTATCATTATCTAATGATAATTATTATTATTATTAATTAATATATATAGTCACGACCGTCTTTCCACCGTCAATTCCTCAATTCCTCTTGTCACGGATGCGCGCGCATCATCATTAGTATAATATAAAAAGCCATCAATGAAGAATGAATGTAAGATAAAAAGCCAACAATAAAGAGTAAATGTAATATAAAAAGCCAACAATGAAGAATAAATGTAAGATAAAAAGCCAACAATGAAGAGTAAATATAATATAAAAAGCCAACAATGAAGAATAAATGTAAGATAAAAAGCCAACAATGAAGAGTAAATATAATATAAAAAGCCAACAATGAAGAATGAATGTAAGATAAAAAGCCAACAATGAAGAGTAAATATGATATAAAAAGCCAACAATGAAGAATAAATGTAAGATAAAAAGCCAACAATGAAGAGTAAATATAATATAAAAAGCCAACAATGAAGAATGAATGTAAGATAAAAAGCCAACAATGAAGAGTAAATATGATATAAAAAGCCAACAATGAAGAATGAATGTAAGATAAAAAGCCAACAATAAAGAGTAAATGTAATATAAAAAGCCAACAATGAAGAATAAATATAAGATAAAAAGCCAACAAAGAAGAGTAAATATAATATAAAAAGCCAACAATGAAGAATAAATGTAAGATAAAAAGCCAACAATGAAGAGTAAATATAATATAAAAGCCAACAATGAAGAATAAATGTAAGATAAAAAGCCAACAATGAAGAGTAAATGTAATATAAAAAGCCAACAATGAAGAATAAATGTAAGATAAAAAGCCAACAATGAAGAGTAAATATAATATACAAAGCCAACAATGAAGAGTGAATGTAAGATAAAAAGCCAACAATGAAGAGTAAATGTAATATAAAATGCCAACAATAAAGAATGAATGTAAGATAAAAAGCCAACAATGAAGAATGAATGTAATATAAAAAGCCAACAATGAAGAATGAATGTAAGATATTAAGCCAACAATGAAGAGTGAATGTAAGATAAAAAGCCAACAATGAATAGTAAATGTAATATAAAAAGCCAACAATGAAGAATGAATGTAAGATAAAAAGCCAACAATGAAGAGTAAATATAATATAAAAAGCCAACAATGAAGAGTGAATGTAAGATAAAAAGCCAACAATGAAGAGTAAATGTAATATAAAAAGCCAACAGAGTGAATGTAAGATAAAAACCCAACAATGAAGAGTGAATGTAATATAAAAAGCCAACCTTGAAGAATGAATGTAAGATAAAAAAGCCAACAATGAAGAGTAAATCTATATATATAAAAATGAATGTATGTGTGTCTGTTTGTTTGTTTGTTTGTTTGTCCTTTATGCCTGACCAAACCACTCATTGGATCGCCATGAAACTTTGGGAAGTTATTTAGTATAGTACTGGGAAGGTTTCTAGCAAATAAAATTTTTGAAATAACTTTTCGCCTAGAAATAATCAAGATAAATATTATAATTTATCTGTTATAATTCAACAATCTACTCTAAATATTATCATGATGATACGATGATTTTGTAATGTAGAAAATTAGGAAAGACAAAATTCAGGATGACACGGCAATTTATTTGAGACAAGAATAATGATACAATTCAAAGGCAAGATACTATTCCTTTAACTTCCAATTACCGAGGGAACCAATTAATATTGATTTTATTCCACTTATCGAGTATTTTTCAAGGGACCGGGAAAAAATGTTCACTTTATCGAGAGATTCATTAAACAAACCTTTACTCGGGTAAAACCCGGGCGAAGCCGGGTGCATCCATACAAGAATAATGATACAATTCCAAGGCAAGATACTATTCCTTTAACTTCCAATTACCGAGGGAACCAATTAATATTGATTTTATTCAACTTATCGAGTATTTTTCAAGGGACCGGGAAAAAAATGTTCACTTTATCGAGAGATTCGTTAGACAAACTTTTACTCGGGTAAAACCCGGGCGAAGCCGGGTACTCCGCTAGTATGATATAAAAAGCCAACAATGAAGAGTGAATGTAAGATAAAAAGCCAACAATGAAGAGTAAATGTAATATAGAAAGCCAACAGAGTGAATGTAAGATAAAAAGCCAACAATGAAGAGTAAATATAATATAAAAAGCCAACAATGAAGAATGAATGTAAGATAAAAAGCCAACAATGAAGAGTGAATGTAATATAAAAAGCCAACAATGAAGAATGAATGTAAGATAAAAAGTCAACAATGAAGAGTGAATGTAAGATAAAAAGCCAACAATGAATAGTAAATGTAATATAAAAAGCCAACAATGAAGAATGTATGTAAGATAAAAAGCCAACAATGAAGAGTAAATATAATATAAAAAGCCAACAATGAAGAGTGAATGTAAGATAAAAAGCCAACAATGAAGAGTAAATGTAATATAAAAAGCCAACAGAGTGAATGTAAGATAAAAACCCAACAATGAAGAGTGAATGTATTATGAAAAGCCAACCTTGAAGAATGAATGTAAAATAAAAAGCCAACAATGAAGAGTAAATATGATATAAAAAGCCAACAATGAAGAGTGAATGTAAGATAAAAAGCCAACAATGAAGAGTAAATGTAATATAAAAAGCCAACAGAGTGAATGTAAGATAAAAAGCCAACAATGAAGAGTAAATATAATATAAAAAGCCAACAATGAAGAGTAAATCTCTATATATATAAAAATGAATGTTTGTCTGTTTGTATGTTTGTTTGTATGTCCGGTATACAAATTCGCAGTAGTTCACTAATTCAAACCAAAATTTCCATACATAGGTAAAATATACGGGGAAGACGATAGGCTATTTAAAAATATATATAAATCAATTATTAAAACTATATATTTTCAGTCAGAAAATGATGATGACGTTATTGCTGTATCATGTTTGATTATCAGATACAAAATAATATCGGGAAAAATTCCAAAAAGCAGAGACCAAGGGTGAAACCAGTTCATTATTTTGTACGCAGGAACAAAATTCTAACAGAAAAACATTCATTCGAGCAGAAAACAAAAGCCAGATCATCTTTATATATAAATATCGCTTCTCAGACACAAAGTTTGCAGCGGGACGTTTCACAAGTGTGACATCCACGGCGCCAATTTATAATTGTAACGAATAGTATGTGAATAAAAACATTTAATCGGGTAAAACCCGGGCGTTGCCCGGGTCATTCGTCATTAATATATAGTCACGACCGTCTTTCCTCAATTCCTCATCGCTGTCACGGATGCGCGCGCATCATCATTATGATCATTATCTTCTATAGAAGCTTCTATCTTTATAATTATGTATATTTACAAAAAGTCAATTCGCTCGCGCCTCTAGCGGTGAAAATAAGGGGTAATACCAGCTGACCTAATGTACATATAAATTTTGGAGCGGGACGTTTCACAAGAGTGACATCCACGGCTCCAATTTATAATTGTAACAAATAGTATTTGAATAAAAACATTCAATCGGGTAAAACCCGGGCGTTGCCCGGGCCATTCGTCTAGTTAAATATAATACTCACGACCGTCTTTCCTCATCGGCCGCCTCTGTCACGGATGCGCGCGCACAGGGAGGTCACGTGCTCGCCGGCAGCCAACGGGCGCGCGCCGCCGGCATTACGTCATAGATTATAAACACAAGGTAATAAGGCCAAATAAAAAATAGTGTGTGATAAGGCACAATTTGGATTATAGATTATAAACACAAGGTAATAAGACCTAATCCAAATAAATAAATAGTGTGTGATAAGGCACAATTTGGATTATAGATTATAAACACAAGGTAATAAGACCTAATCCAAATAAATAAATAGTGTGTGATAAGGCACAATTTGGATTATCAACATATATAGTCACGACCGTCTTTCCACCGTCAATTCCTCAATTCCTCATGTCACGGATGCGCGCGCATCATCATTAGTATAATATAAAAAGCCAACAATGAAGAATGAATGTAAGATAAAAAGCCAAGAATGAAGAGTAAATATGATATAAAAAGCCAACAATGAAGAATGAATGTAAGATAAAAAGCCAACAATAAAGAGTAAATGTAATATAAAAAGCCAACAATGAAGATAAAATGTAAGATAAAAAGCCAACAATGAAGAGTAAATATAATATAAAAAGCCAACAATGAAGAATAAATGTAAGATAAAAAGCCAACAATGAAGAGTAAATATAATATAAAAAGCCAACAATGAAGAATGAATGTAAGATAAAAAGCCAACAATGAAGAGTAAATATGATATAAAAAGCCAACAATGAAGAATGAATGTAAGATAAAAAGCCAACAATGAAGAGTAAATGTAATATAAAAAGCCAACAATGAAGAATAAATGTAAGATAAAAAGCCAACAATGAAGAGTAAATATAATATAAAAAGCCAACAATGGAGAGTGAATGTAAGATAAAAAGCCAACAATGAAGAGTAAATGTAATATAAAAAGCCAACAATGAAGAATGAATGTAAGATTAAAAGCCAACAATGAAGAGTGAATGCAATATAAAAAGCCAACAATGAAGAATGAATGTAAGATATAAAGCCAACAATGAAGAGTGAATGTAAGATAAAAAGCCAACAATGAATAGTAAATGTAATATAAAAAGCCAACAATGAAGAATGAATGTAAGATAAAAAGCCAACAATGAAGAGTGAATGTAATATAAAAAGCCAACCTTGAAGAATAATGTAAGATAAAAGGCCAACAATGAAGAGTAATCTCTATATATATAAAAGTCAATTCCTGTCTGTCTGTCTGTTTCGCGATAAACTCAAAAACTACTGAACCAATTGGTTCCAAATTTTGCATGTCGCTTTTTATAAACCTGAGGAAAATTTTTGGCTACATTTTGCTTATAATTTTCGGCTATTTCTTTTTTTAATTTGAAGAACTATTTTTTTACGCGGAGTAATCCGGAATGGAATGAATACCCAAATAAGGCCATTTTGTATACGCATCGGTGGCTCAGTGGTAGAATGCTCGCCTGCCACGCGGGCGGCCCGGGTTCGATTCCCGGCCGATGCATTTTTTTAAACAATTTTTAAAACTCATTTATATTATATCTTCTATATATATAAAAATAAATGTTTGTATGTTTGTTTGTTTGTTGGTTGGTTTGTATGTCCGGTATACAATTTCGCAGTAGTTCACTAATTCAAACCAAAATTTCCATACATAGGTAAAAAAATATAACACATATAATATAAATATTTATATAATAACTGCTCTAATTTGAAATATTTGTTAGGTTTTATTTATTTATATATTTTCATTTTTAGATATAACTGATCTAATTCGTCGTTTAAAATAACTGCTCTTGAAATATTTGGTATGTTTTATTTATTTATATATATTTTCATTTTTAGATATAACTGATCTAATTCGCCGTTTAAAATAACTGCTCTAATTCGAAATATTTGGTATTTGGTATTTATTTATTTATATATTTTAATTTTTAGATATAACTGATCTAATTCGTCGTTTAAAATAGTTCGCTTAATAACACATATAGATAGATAGATGTAACCCCGGCTCCTGGAGCGCAAAACGCCAACTACCCGGGCTGTCCAGCAGTCTAGTTTAGAATACTAGTCACGTCCTGTACGGGTTGCTGAGCTAAACCAGTCCACCAGGAAGTTCCATGCTGGCAGAGTTTCTGGTAGGCGGGCCAGTGATGAGGAATCGAAGTCTGCCTGTCCAAGAAGTAAAGCCGTTTGCGTCCTGTGCCTCAGGAAAGCAGGACAGTCGAACAAGAGATGATCCACTGTCTGGGGACATTCAAGGCAGTGAGGACAGGTTGGGTCTGTGCCAGGATACCAAAGTGCAAAGTCCGCTAAAACGTGGCCGTGGCCAGTAAGGATGGTAGTAGTGATCTCCCCGTGTCGGATTTTGGGAAGGAATTTTAGGAGTTGACATGGAGTAGATGTGATCCTCCTTAAGAATCTGGTGGAGTGGTCTTGTGTGTATATGTCCGTCCAGGCAGCAAGAGCAGAGGCACGAGAAAGGTTCCGGGCATGACTTCGTGGCAAGATAGAATAGGAAGAAGGTAGGGTGGAAGAAGCGGCGTTCCTTGCAGCTCTATCAGCCCTTTCGTTTCCGTCGATCCCACTGTGGCCGCGAACCCAACAGAGGTTAATGTGAGGAGCACTGTCCAGGGCTAATATAATTTCTGCCACTAGAGCAGACTGGGCTGGCCCAGAACTGCAAATGGTCGCCAGAGCAGATTGGCAGTCTGAGGCAATGGTTATTCCCAAGCCCGTTGAATCATTCCCCGCAATGCGAACGGCCCAAAGTATTGCAAGGAGTTCTGCCTGGAAGGCTGTACAGTTTGGATGAAGCCGAAGAAGTACTGGAGGCTGTTCTGGTGAAGGAAGGACTACAGCGGCCCCAACTCCTATGTCACTTTTTGATCCGTCCGTGTAGATAATTGGGGTTGTAACCTCTTCAAAGTTCAGGCTGAAAGAAAGAAGTCGTCTAAAAGGAGGGTAGGGCAATGCAGCCGGACCAGGTTTGATCTCAAAGCCTCCCTCATTGATCTGCTTGAGGAAAGCCATCTGGCTCCTGATGATGATGTCGAGAGGTGGGCTTCCAGTGATGGATATGGCTGGGATGGTTGGGGTGCAAGGACCCCCTCTCAAAATACATCTTGCGAAGGTGTAATGGAGGCTTCTGAGCTGCCGGATTCCTTCATTGGCGGAAGCACGACTACCCCAGGCTGAAACTCCGTATAGGAAGGCCGGGATGACAACAGCAGAAAAAATGTTTCTTCCAGCTAAGAAGGAAAGTCCATATTTACCTTGAATGGCGTAGGCGAGACGTGGAATAATGTACTTACATCTACGAGTCAGGTTACGTAGGTGTGCGACAAACCGGCGAGTTTGGTCGAATTCCACTCCTAGGATGGTGATGGATTTACCAATGTTGATTGGTTGGCCCTCAATTTTCAGTCCCGGATCCGGGTTCGGGCGAACCCTTCTCCACTGGAAGATACAGGCCTGTGTCTTGCTGGGGTTAAGGTGGAGACCGTTGTCTAAGCACCACGAGGCCAGAAAATTCAAGAAGTCATTGGTTGCTCTTATTGGCAGCCGACCACGAACTTGGATGAGGAGGGTGAAGTCGTCTGCGTAGCCAACTAGTAGACTCTCTCTGATGAGGAAGTGGGTAAAGAGGTGCCTAGCTATCACATTCCACAGGAAAGGACTTAAGACAGAGCCTTGAGGAGTGCCGAGCTGGGAAAAGGTGGAGGCTACGACAGACCATGTAGAGTAGGAAGTCTCTCTATCTTCCAGGAAGCTCTGAACCAGACAAATTAGCAGTCTTGGACAAGCGAGACGTATGAGGCTCTGAACAATAGCAGGTCGCCAAACAGTGTCAAAAGCTCTGCTGATGTCAAGACTGATTGCTAGGGTTTTCCTCCAGTGTGACAGTCTGCTGTCAATGAACTCGGTAATTTTGGTCAGAGCATCTTCTGCAGAACGGCCATGAAGAAAACCAAATTGGTTGTCGGAAAACCAGCCATGTCGATCTGCCAGCCATTTGAGTCTTTCCAAAATATTAATAAATTAATAAATCTCAGGGTCAAACATTGCAAGTAGTTGGTGTGCATCTTGAGTCTCCCTGTTTCTCGCATGGGCAACTCTATGTAGCATGCTCACGTGTTTCCAGCCCAAAAAAAAATATTTGTCTTTAGTTCTACTTTTAGCAGGACACGCAATATTGTTTATCAGGGGGCTTTGATCTAGATTTTGACAATTTTGAAAGATATTTCTTCAAATAATGATTTTGGGAAGCTTGACTTTTGTAAATACATAATTTGTCAAAAATTTGTTATCATTATTGCTCTACTGTAGTTTCATCAATAAAGCTTTTTTTACTTTATTTTATTTTTTTTCACATTTATTTCATTTACATAACTCTATTCTTGAATTTTTTTTTTTATGGTGTCAACATTTCTGGTTCAATTAAGGTTTTTGTTAGCCTGCAACACACCTTATCATAGCTCATTGCATTTATAAGGATAACTTTGCTGTTTTGAATTTTACACCATTAGTATTTTCATGACTCTATAATATTATATTTGTTTGCAGAATTTATAAACAATTTGGTTTGGGTTATGTGTGTGTGTACATTAAGAATTTGTAAAAATATTAAGGTCAAAGTTTTACAACAACAAAAAAAAAAAAATTGGAACACCATTTCTCTCCCATTTAATTTGATGATGCTTCATTTATGATTTTTAGAATTGCATTATTTTTATGCATATTATTTATACAAATTTATGTCAGCAAGACATGGAATATTGATAAGTTAATGTAATATTAAAAAAACTTTACCAACCCATGAAGCGTTAGCTCCAGTCTTTTACCGCTGGGGGCAGCACTGTTAGAGCTAATAAATGCTTTCGATTGGTGCTTACTTTTATATGATGTTTGTTTTTAGACTAAATTGATACAAATCAAGTTAGCATTTTTTTTCATGCTTCAAAAGTTAAGATTATATTTTTAACGTTTCATAATACTTTTCAAATTAAAGTCCGGAAATAATATTGCTTTTTTCCCATCCTGCAGGTCTACATTACACTGCAACATGCTATCATAACTCTGGCTTTTGGCATTGATATTTATGTTTTGTGAAAGTACTGTTTGCTACCTTAAGCTTTGGAGAGATTATAATGTGTCTACAAATCCATCATGTGGAAATCACACCATAGTAAAAATGCATTTAGCTGGTAGCAATGTGTAGCAATGTATCGCATGTGTAGACATGTGGTGCGCTTACAGTAAAAGCAGTCGCTACCTACCCACCATGATTATCATGGCCTGTACCACGTGTACTAAGGATAATTAAAAAAAAGGAAGCAAGACCGAATACAAATAAATACATTATGTTAAAAATTTACACAAATAAATTTACTGTCAATGCGTTTCTTTTTAAATATCATCAAATATTATCTCTACAGACCTTACTGCAATGATATGAGTTATTGAATGAGAGGGCTTGGCTCATCAGTAGTGAACCCTCTCAGTGGTTTCGCCAAATTAATCTCTAGACCGCTCTACTATTGTATTGGACTGGATCTGGTTCAAATCACATAAATAGGTACCGCTCAGCAAGAGCAACCTAGTTCATGATAATTGAACAATGAATAATATGTGAAGGTTATTCACATATTAAACAAATTTTAACACGGGATTCAATCCCGGTTCATGACTGCCGGGAATCGAGGGGGTTACCCACTCGTCCACCGACTTATTTGATTGTATTGGACTGGTTTTCTTATATACCCTGCATTTGCTTAGGGGTGTTTAGTGAACTATGGGCATAAGCTTATAGGTATGTAGAGGTACATACATATAATTTTCAAGGTATTGCATCGAGCAAAGCTCTTCCGCAAAATATGTTTTCATAACCAATATATATTAGTAAATTAAATTGTATTGCCATCTATCGTTAAAATTTACACAAATAAATTTACTGGCAATGCGTTTCTTTTTAAATATCATCAAATATTATCTCTACAGACCTTACTGCAATGATATGAGTTATTGAATGAGAGGGCTTGGCTCATCAGCTCATGACCCATGTGTGGTTTCAGTTACAACATTTTGGCTATCTTCAGACAAAGGTACTGAATACATTCAATAATTTTGTCTTTATATGGCAAAAATGCTGTTACTGAAACATCACACATAATTTGTTGATTTTTATTTGGTCTTTCTTTTTTGGTATTTTTAAAATTGCCCTTGACTATTAGAAAATTATGCAGATTTCCTTTTTATTTTATATACCATTTTAAAAAGTACATTCTTTTGTTAAAATATCCAATTACCCACACTTTTCTAAAACTGCAACAATAACTAATAAAAATTTCTTCCAAGTCCAGGTATTTCAATATTGCAGAAATATATTACATTTATAAAAGTTGCTTAACTATTTAGATATGTAAATGCCGGATTAGGTACCCTTTAAAATGTTTGATCTGGCTGTTTCTTCTTGGACAGCCGAAAGTGAAGTGGACAAAGTGAAATTTTCAGGTTGTGCGGACCATTTTCCTTTATTCACACAAATCTTTAGATTTTTTTTTTTCATTTTTAAGATACCAAAGCCCAGTTTGGTTACTTGCACTCACTGGAGGGGTTGGACTTTTTTAAGAATCAGGAGCCATTGGGACAATTTTTTTTTTCTTAACAAAGTGTCTGAATCTGGATTCGATGATCCCGGGTCATGGTTTTTAAAAATTAACAGTTTAGACCACTCCTCCAAACAGCACTCTATTCATTATATGTATAATAACGAATAGATTCAAAAAGGATAAGTTTCTTTATTTGAAAAATCAATTCAAGCTTTCGGGCGCAAGCTGCCCTTCTACAGGAATAATGGATACAATTTCAAGTAGTCTTGTATGTACAGTTATATATATTTTAATTTAAATGGTTTCTCGCTTTGGTCTTGTATAGCGTGAGTGGATCACATGCCCGCGTGATTTAGTTTAAATCAAAGAAAAGCTTTGATAAAGAGAGGCGTGTTGCCCTTAGAAATACTAGCTGATTAATAATTTATATCCAGTACATGCCATATATTTATTTATACATATATATATAAGCTTTTTTTTTTTGCATATTTAGGATTATTTATGAAGTTTTATATTTTATTATTTAAGAAAAATTATTGCTATGTAAATTAGTTAATTGGTTGATATTATTATATGCAAAATTGTTAAGTGGTGTGATGAAGAGAAATCGGATAATTCTATTTTAGTTTTTGGACCAGCCTATCATATGTCTCTGGGATATCTATGTGTCTATTTATGCTATTATATTTTGATGAAATCAGTGCTTCCAATATTAATCTTTTGTATTTTCTATTTATGTTTGTATAATGAATATTAGGGTTTGCTAGGTTGAAATCGTGATCTGTGTTTCTGATATGTTGTACTATTAGAGATTTGGGGTCTTTGTTTTTAATATTTCTTCTATGATAATCTATTCTGTCTTTTATTAATTTACATGTAATTTACATAGCAATAATTTTTCTTAAATAATAAAATATAAAACTTCATAAATAATCCTAAATATGCAAAAAAAAAGCTTATATATATATGTATAAATAAATATATGGCATATACTGGATATAAATTATTAATCAGCTAGTATTTCTAGGGGCAACACGCCTCTCTTTATCAAGGCTTTTCTTTGATTTAAACTAAATCACGCGGGCATGTGATCCACTCACGCTATACAAGACCAAAGCGAGAAACCATTTAAATTAAAATATATATAACTGCACATACAAGACTACTTGAAATTGTATCCATTATTCCTGTAGAAGGGCAGCTTGCGCCCGAAAGCTTGAATTGATTTTTCAAATAAAGAAACTTATCCTTTTTGAATCTATTCGTTATTATAATTATTGAAAGGATTATTCGTTTTAAATTCATTATATGTGTTCGTGAAATTGATCCTATATTTCATATTTTTTTACAAGCATTTTCGATATTGCTGTTTGCAGTTTATCTCCGTTTTGCTGAAAGAAAATTCATTACATTGAGTTTACAAATAGTTGGGGCCTCCATTCGTGAGTAAACCCCACTCGAACAATACCCGGGCGAAGCCGGGTCCAGTCGGCTAGTATTAATATATATTTAAAGAATATATTGTAACGTTTTGGTGTTAAATGTTAAAATGTAATGTTAAAATATATTTTTACATTCTTAATTTAATTTGTTGTTTTATAATAATGAAGATGCAAATTACATTGTTTTTGTTGTTGTATTTATTTATTTATTTCATCTCAATTTGCAGGTGTTACATTCGAGCACAGCTCGCGAGTCACCTTGTCCAGATTATTTACACATTGCGAGTTGTAATGCTGGAGTGGCCCCCGGAACCTTACAGGAGGGCAGTTGTTGGGTGTTTGGCTGTCAGCTAGCCATTGGGTCCAGGTCGTCGGATTCGGTGGCTGAGGTCACCTTGATTTTGAACAATTTCTTGTATAGTTGGATTTGATGATTTTTGAAATTGAGAGAATAGTCTTGTTGCAGAGTCTTGATAAATCTCTTCTAGATTATGGTGGTTGAGATCTTCTTTGAGAATTTTGTTTGAAAGATTGAATGGGGCTCCTATAGTGGTTCGTAAGCAAATCCTCATGAAGGCATCTATTCTTTTTTTATCCGTAGGTCTGATATATTTGCCCCAGACTGGTAGTGCATACGTGATGATGGGTAGAATACAGGTTTTGTACAACGTGAATTTATGCTTTGTTGTTAAATTACTTTTAAAATTGAGCAGGCTTGATAGAGATATTTTGGCTATCTTTGCCTTTCTTATGGTGTTTTGGACATGTAGGTTAAATTTTAATTTCGAATCCAAAGTGACACCAAGATACTTGGCATGGTCGGCCCAACTAATAGTGCTTGAGTTTACTGTCAAGTTGGTTTGTGGCTTGAATTTTTTGTTATCTCTTGGGGGAAAAAGTATTGCTTGAGTCTTAGTTGGGTTAATGTCTAGTTTCCACTCATCGCACCATTTGATTATGTCATTTAGGTAATTCTGAAGCTGAGTAACCAATAGGTTGACTGATTTAGAGTTAAATAAAATTGCTGTGTCATCTGCGAAGAGCTTAAGTTTACATTTAGAGTGCAGTGGGATGTCATTAATGTAAATATTGAAAAGGTAGGGTCCGAGGATAGAGCCTTGAGGTACTCCAGTCTGGATTGGCTTTGGTTCAGTTATAAAATTTCCTTGCTTGACTGAAAATGTCCTGCCCTGTAGATAATTCTGCATAAAATTGATAATGTCACTTGGAAACTGGTGTTTTGTGAGTTTCTTTATAAGGCCATTATGCCAAACTTTATCAAATGCTTTCGCAAAATCTAGAAAGACAGCACCTACCACTTCCTTGTGGGATCTTCTTATCTGGATGTAGTCCAGAACTGCAATGAGTTGGTGAGTTGTTGAATGCCTCCTTCTAAATCCGAATTGCTGCGGGATGATGAAGTTAGAGTTGTCCAAGTACATCTGAAGTCTACGTAAAATAATTCTTTCGTAAATTTTGCCGATGGTGGGGAGGAGGCTGATAGGTCTTAGATCTTCAGGGGATTTAGCGGATTTTTTTGGAATTGGAATTATGATAGCATGCTTCCAGACTTTCGGGTAGTAACACAAGTGCAGTGCGGCGTTGAATACTCCAGCTAGAAATACAATCCATTTGATGGGAAGATTCTTGGCCATTTGCGGAGTGATATTGTCATGGCCAGGAGCTTTGTGGTTAGCTAAGTATTTAATCACTTCTTTGACTTCATTTGGTGTCGTCATTGTGAGCATTTTTTCTTGTTGGTGATTATAAGTTATATTTGGTTGGTCTTATTTTTCCTTGGAGAACTGGTTGGAGAAGTATTCTGCAAGTTCATTTCCGATTTCTTTGTCGGTCAATAAGGTTTTGCCGTTCGTTACTAAGCTTGAGATCCTTTCCGTTTTTTTCCTGATGGGTTTTGTTTTTCTCCAGAAGTCCTTTGGGCTTGATTCAATCTTGTGTATGAATTGATTCCAGTTCTCGGTGGAGTCGGATTTGAGGGCTTTGTTAACTTTTCCCTGTAGGTGTAAATAAATGGCTCTATGGGCTGGATCCTAGGTTGCTTGCCATCTCTTACGAGCTTTATTCTTTTCTTTTATCAAGGCCTTGGTCGAGGGGTTCTGTTTTGATGAAGAGGATGATATAACTGTGTTTTTCGAGTAGCTGTTGTAGATTTTATCATTTAGTATGGTCACTGCTGAGTCAATATTGGCTTCCGTTTTCAAGGGTACTCTAGGAGGCGTACTGGAAATTAAGTCTTGTTGGAAGTGTACCCAGTTAGTGAGTCGGCAAGCCCTAGTCGTGAATTCATCCTTCGGGCAGGTCAGCTCTAGGATTACTGGGAGGTGATCTGAAGATAAGGCATCCAGGGTCTTAATCCTCGAAAGCCAGGGGATGTTTCGAAGAATTGCGATGTCTAGAAAGTCTGGATTACCCAAAGGACTGTAGTGCGTGGGTGAAGAAGGTGCGACAATGTCCAGGTTTTCTTTTTCGGAAAAATTATGAAGCACGGTTCCGCTATTATTGGAGGTTCTTGAGCCCCAAAGAGGGTGCTTGGAGTTCCAGTCTCCTGCAGCGATAACTGATTGATTATTCTCTAACAAGAGATTCAGATCTTCCTCCAGGAGTGGTAGATCGGGTTTCTTATAGATTGACGATATCTGCACTACTGCCCTTCCATCTGGTTTCATTAGAATTGTGGTGTTTTCCATGTTAGATGTTTGAATCAGCACTTTTTTATATTTAAGATAGTTTTTTAGAATTATTGCCGTTCCACCGCCCCTTCCAACGATTCTATCGTCTCTTATTGTCTGATAGTTTCTGAGTTTGAGGTCGACAGATGGTTTTAAGTGTGTTTCACTGAGCAGTGCCATGTCTATTGAGTTTTCTTCTAAAAAATGTAGAAATTCTTCTTTTTTGAGTTTGATTCCGTTGCAATTCCAGAAAACGATTTTCAAAGGTAATTTGCCTTTCATTGTAAGTAAGTTTTGATAATTTCTAATAACTTTTCACACAGTTCCCTGGTGTCAGAACGAGTAGTTTTCTTTTTTGCAGTTTCAGCGTAACTTGCCTTTTGTTTTTCAACAGTTGCTTCTTCTGTTTTAGTGGAGCTTGCTTGAGGTATGGTGTTAGGGGAGTTTTGTCTGGGAGGCTTTAGCTGCTGTTGTTGTGGCTTCGGAAAATTTTGGCATCCGCGGTAATTGGATGTGTGCGCCTCTCCACAGTTAGCGCACTTTGGTGGGAGCTGTTTCGACTTTCTTGGACAATCCTTCGAATGGTGTTCTTCAGCACACTTGACGCATTTGGGCTTCAAAAAACAGTTTAGCTGGCCATGCCCAAAGCCCTGGCAGTTAAAGCATTGGGTCACTCGTTTTGTAGTCCTGAATGATTCCACGACTATTTTTTGGTAAAGTATTTCGGTTATTCCATAGATTCGTTTATTTTGTTCATTTTTCGGTAGCTCTACTAGGACTATATTCATCGGTATTTTGGTAGATTGTCTATGGAGTCTTTTGACAATGACCTCAGTGAAGCCCATTGAGACCAGTTCAGTTACGACGACTTCTTCTTTGAAGGCTGTTGTTACCCCCTTCAATACCACTTTCAGTGGTTTTTCCTCCTGTAGTCTGTAGGAATATCCTCCATTATTTTTTTGTACATACTCCCTGATTTTTTTGAAGTCGCCTATGTTTTGCGATTTAATTATGTGCTTTTTGCCAGAAATCGTGACTTGGAATGGTTCCGTGCACAAGCCTTTTAGTTCTTGGCAAAGAAGCTTCCAATCTGCTACATTTTCTGCAATAACAGGAGGAATTCTCGGTTTTTTCACGTTAGTGACTGTGGTCCATGGGCCATCGTTGTCGTTATTTTCTTCATCGTCTTGAGGTGGGTGAGCTGTGTTCATTTGTTGAGAAATTCCAGTGGCGGGACTTTGTTCATCGATGTCCATTCTAGGCGTCTTCAGATTACGCTCGCTCCTAGTTGGCGATCTTGAGTCATCCGATTGGGAGCCGCGAGTTCTCTTCTTTGATTGAACCGTTTCCTCAAGCTTATACTCGATTCCACATTTGTCTAGGATCTTCGTTATTAAGGAGGCTTCGATTATGCATAGTTTCTCGCCGGTTGGTCCGATCGTCGATTTAATTACAATCGGTGGCATATTATTTACTTGCGGATTTTTTTTTATAGTTTATTTCCTTGGTAGTGATAACGAGTATAACAAAAGTTTAAGTAAAAATAATTTATTTATAAAATGCAAACTATTTCTTTTTTGTTGTTGTTTATTATCGTTTGTTTATATAAAAAAAAATACATTGTATGTGATGATGATACCAAAAATGAATTTTTAAATAATATACATAATTCATTGAAAAAAAAAGAAATAATCTATCTCTATATTAATAAAATTGAATGTCTGTCTGTTTGTCTGTCTGTCTGTACTCTAGATTCAAAAACCATACATCCAATCGCCGTGAAATTTTGGGATATTATTAGGTATATCCCCGGGAAGGTTTTGAAAAAGAATATCTTGAATATCCTTAGAGTTATTCGCAGATTTGTAGATTTAACACGCAAGCAGCGCCCTCATTGCGATGATGTTAACAAGTTTTTTTATCTATAAGTTTATTATTTTAAAAATTATTTATCAAAAGTAAGATTTTCTACCTATTAATTGCGTACAAGTCAAAGTTAGTTTTATCATTTATCTACAACATATATATTGGGAGAATAGATAAAATGATGATTTTGTAATGTCGAAAATTAGGAAAGACAAAATTCAGGATGACAAGGCAATTTATTTGGGACAAGAATAATGATACAATTCCAAGGCAAAGATACTATTCCTTTAACTACCAATTACCGAAGGAACCAATTAATATTGATTTTATTCAACTTATCGAGTATTTTTCAAGGGACTGGGAAAAATGTTCACTAGATAAAATGATGATTTTGTAATGTAGAAAATTAGGAAAGACAAAATTAAGGATGAAACGGCACAGAGGGACCGGGAAAAAATGTTCACTTTATCGAGAGATTGAAATTTACGAGTTTCAAATTATCAAAATATATATATATTTTTTTATAAGTTTATAGAGAATTGTTTTAACAAATGTTTGTTAGACAAACCTTTACTCGGGTAAAACCCGGGCGAAGCCGGGTACATCCGCTAGTACAAGGTATGTCCCATAAGTTCCCGGACTGGGTCCATAAAAAAAAAAAGGTAAGATTTTTTTAAAATTTTTTTATTAAAACTTTTCAAAGTAATCCCCCCTTGCTTCAACGCACCAGCGCCATCGTTTCTCCCAATTGTCGAAACAGTTTTTATAGGCCTCTTTTGGAATGCTCTTCAATGCCAGCAGCGATTTTTCTATTGTGTCTTCCCTGGTGTCAAAATGTCTTCCTTTTAGAACTGCTTTGAGTTTGGGGAACAGGAAAATGTCATTTGGTGCGATGTCTGGGGAATAGGGTGGTTGAGGTAGGATTTCTGTCCCGTTTTTCGCCAAAAAACTCGTCCCCAAGTGCGCTGTGTGAGGGCGGGCATTGTCATGGTGTAGGATCCAGTCACCATTAGTCCATTTTTCTGGCCTTTTTTTTTCGAATCGCTTCCCTTAGACGGCGAAGAATGCTCAAATACATTTCCTTAATAACTGTTTGGCCTGCAGGAAGATACTCGTGATGAACAATGCCCTTGTTATCCAAAAAAGCGACCAGCAACACCTTGTTTCTGGATTTCAATATCCTGGATTTTTTTTGGGTCTAGGCTCACCCTGACCTCTCCACTCGGCAGATTGACGCTTGGTTTCAGGGTCATAGCCATAGACCCATGTCTCGTCGCCTGTGATTATCTTGTCTTTCCATTCCGGATCCGTTCTTGTCATTTCCAGCATGTCCTCACAGGTTGCAAGCCGACACAGTTTTTGCTCATTAGTGAGGAATCTTGGGATGAATTTTGCAGGAGTCTTTTTGAGCCTCAAATCTTCGGTAACGATCCTTCCAATCGTTGTTTTAGAGATGCCTGTGACTTGCTCTAGCTCCAGCAAAGTGGTTCGAGGATTTTCTTTTATCAAATCGGTGATTTTATGCACATTTTCATCAGTCCTTTGAAATGTTGGGCGTCCTTGACGAGGATCATCTTCAATGGAAATTCTGCCAGCTTTAAATCTAGAATGCCATTCAAAAACATTTGTTCTCTTTGGGGCGTTATTGGGGAATGCTTTATTAAGCATTTCAAAAGTGTCGGTTGCTGATATTTGAAGTTTCACACAAAATTCTATGCAAATCCTCTGCTTCAATTTTTGTTCCATCGTAAAATCGCCGCAGCGCTAGGTGTGACCTTTAAATAAATTAGAATAACCTTGGCGCGCGCGCAAGTACCTCCTCGATATTGGTACCACCGTGTAGCCAGATATTTTTTCTATAATAAACAGTCAAATTCATTTACATTTTTCATTTATTTATTTTTTTATGGACCCAGTCCGGGAACTTATGGGACATACCTTGTATATATAAAACTAGACGGGTGACCCGGGCTTCGCCCCGGGATTGACCCGTGTGCATATCTACCCGAGTGATATATATTTAGATAATATTTTTTTAAATAATTGTTTGTTATTAGCATTATCTATTTGTTTGCATCAGCGTAATTTAATCTTTGATAGAGGGCGCTGTTCGTGAGCTAAGTAGAATAATTTGAATATATAGTTTTAATAATTGATTTATATATTTTTTAAATAGCCTATCGTCTTCCCCGTATTTTTTTTATCTATGTATGGAAATTTTGGTTTGAATTAGTGAACTACTGCGAATTTGTATACCGGACATATACAAACAAACAAACATACAAACATTGATTTATATATATACTAGACGAATGGCCCGGGCAACGCCCGGGTTTTACCCGAGTGCGTATATATTTTAAAAACGTTTTAATTCAAATACTATTCGTTACAATTATAAATTGGCGCCATGGATGTCACTCTTGTGAAACGTCCCGTTCCAAACTGTGTGTTTTTAAAATGTTTTAATTAAAATACTATTCGTTACAATTATAAATTGGCGCCGTGGATGTCTCTCTTGTGAAACGTCCCGTCCCAAACTGTGTGTTTCTTGAAAATATAAAAATAAAAATGTGAATTTTCATAAAGATTTCATCATGTCGATTTTTTTTTTTTTTGCATTTCACCTACTAAATCGATAGAGATAATTACATTTGCAACATGAACTTAGGTATATTGACTAAATAGAAAACTGCATAGTAATAAAGATCATTTTTTAAAGGCACCATATCGTTTTTTTTTCAATAAAATCGAAACAAAAATTAACGATAAATAACGATAATTGCCTTAAAAAGAAATTGCCTTAAAAAAAAGAAACATTCGCGGTGATTTTGTCTTGCATTCGTTTATACAATTATTATATACGAATGACCCGGGCAACGCCCGGGTTTTACCCGATTAAATGCTTTTATTCAAATACTATTCGTTACAATTATAAATTGGCGCCGTGGATGTCATTCTTGTATAATATATAAATGAGTTTTAAAAATTGTAAAAAAAAAAAATGCATCGGCCGGGAATCGAACCCGGGCCGCCCGCGTGGCAGGCGAGCATTCTACCACTGAACCACCAATGGTTATGAAAAATCCCATCCGTGAGCTTCAGACAGACAAACAGACAGAATAAGGCAAATATATAAGTAGATAGATATAAAATATATTTTTCGAGCAAACATATCCACTCTCTCTACTGAATATATTTTTAAAAAGATATATATAAATAAAAAATATCTAGAGATAAACTACACGATCTTAGCCAAAAGGCCGAGAAACGATATTTTATATATTGAGATGACCTGGCTCCGTGTGTGTCTTCTGCTCGAGTGAATGTTTCGCAGGTAGAATTTTGTTCCTGCCTACTGAAAATTATTATCTGGCTTCGCCCGTGGTCTGTTTTAGTGAATATTCCCCTAAAGAATTTTGTTTATGTCAATCAAGCATGATACAGCAATATTGTCATCATCATTTCTGACTAAAAAATATTGTTGCTCAGTACCTGGTTATTTATAATTTTTCTTGGTTAAAGCGCGACAAAAAATTCTTCCAGATTTAACTCTCTGTCCTGTTCAAATTTCAGCGAGCTTAGTTACATATTGAGGGCGTGCATAGCCGACAAACATATATATATATGTTCCCGGCTTCGCCGGTTTTATCCTAGTAAAGGTTGGCCAAAATCAATATTAATTGGTACACTCAGTAATTTGAAGTTGAAGGAATAGTATCTTGCCACAAACGAACATTTGTAAATAACTGTATTCAGCGAATGTAGCCGGCTTCGCCCGGTTTTTACCCGAGTAAAAGTTTGCCCAGCGAACATTTGCTGAAACGATTCTAGAAAACATCCAATCCACCTATATATAGATTTATAAACGTATATAAATATTGTTATATGCGTTTGAATATATTTTTGAAACATAATTTTTTTTAAAACATTTATTAATTTTTAAATAAGATATTGTAACGCGTTTGTGGATTTTATAATTGTTTATTTATTGTTTTTCTCAATGAATTGTGTATATTAATTTAAAAATTCATTTTTGTTATCATCATCACATACAATGTAATTTTTATATAAACAAACGATAAAAACAACAACAATTGGAAAGGCGCACACAGCCAATTACCGCGGATGCCCAAATTTTCCGAAGCCCTAACAACAGCAGCTAAAGCCTCCCAGACAAAACTCCCCTAACACCATACCTCAAGCAAGCTCCACTAAAACAGAAGAAGCAACTGTTGAAAACAAAAGGAAAGTTACGCGGAAACTACAAAAAAGAAAACTACTCGTTCTGACACCAGGGAACTGTGCGAAAAGTTATTAGAAATTATCAAAACTTACTTACAATGAAAGGCAAATTACCTTTAAAAATCGTTTTCTGGAATTGCAACGGAATCAAACTCAAAAAAGAAGAATTCCTACAGTTTTTAGAAGAAAACTCAATAGACATGGCACTGCTCAGTGAAACACACTTAAAGCCATCTGTCGACCTCAAACTCATAAACTATCAGACAATAAGAGACGATAGAATCGTTGGAAGGGGCGGTGGAACGGCAATAATTCTAAAAAACTATCTTAAATATAAAAAAGTGCTGATTCAAACATCTAACATGGAAAACACCACAATTCTAATGAAACCAGATGGAAGGGCAGTAGTGCAGATATCGTCAATCTATAAGAAACCCGATCTACCACTCCAGGAGGAAGATCTGAATCTCTTGTTAGAGAATAATCAATCAGTAATCGCTGCAGGAGACTGGAACTCCAAGCACCCTCTTTGGGGCTCAAGAACCTCCAATAATAGTGAAACCGTGCTTCATAATTTTTCCGAAAAAGAAAACCTGGACATTGTCGCACCTTCTTCACCCATGCACTACAGTCCTTTGGGAAATCCAGACTTTTTAGACATCGTAATTCTTAGAAACATCCCCTGGACTTCGAGGATTAAGACCCTGGATGCCTTATCTTCAGATCACCTCACAGTAATCCTAGAGCTGACCTGCCCGAAGGATGAATTCACGACTAAGGCTTGCCGACTCACTAACTGGGTACACTTCCAACAAGACTTAATTTCCAGTACGCCTCCTAGAGTACCCTTGAAAACGGAAGCCAATATTGACTCAGCAGTGACCATACTAAATGATAAAATCTACAACAGCTACTCAAAAAACACAGTTATATCATCCTCTTCATCAAAACAGAACCCCTCGACCAAGGCCTTGATAAAAGAAAAGAATAAAGCTCGTAAGAGATGGCAAGCAACCTGGGATCCAGCCCATAGAGCCATTTATTTAAACCTACAGGGAAAAGTTAACAAAGCCCTCAAATCCGACTCCACCGAGAACTCGAATCAATTCATACACAAAATTGAATCAATCCCAAAGGACTTCTGGAGAAAAACAAAACCCATCATGAAAAAAAACGGAAAGGAAATCAAGTTTAGTAACGAACGGCAAAACCTCTTATTGACCAAAAAGAAATCGGAAATGAACTTGCAGAACACTTCTCCAACCAGTTCTCCAAGGAAAAAGAAGAAGACCAACCAAATATAACTTATAATCACCAACAAGAAAAAATTCTCACAATGACGACACCAAATGAAGTCATTAAATACTTAGCTAACCACAAAGCTCCTGGCCATGACAATATCACTCCGCAAATGGCCAAGAATCTTCCCATCAAATGGATTGTATTTCTAGCTGGAGTATTCAACGCCGCACTGCACTTGTGTTACTACCCCAAAGTCTGGAAGCATGCTATCATAATTCCAATTCCAAAAAAATCCGCTAAATCCCCTGAAGATCTAAGACCAATCAGCCTCCTCTCCACCATCGGCAAAATTTACGAAAGAATTATTCTACGTAGACTTCAGATGTACTTGGACCACTCTAACTTCATCATCCCGCAGCAATTCGGATTTAGAAGGGGGCATTCAACAACTCACCAACTCATTGCAGTTCTGGACTACATCCAGATAAGAAGATCCCACAAGGAAGTGGTAGGTGCTGTCTTTCTAGATTTTGCGAAAGCATTTGATAAAGTTTGGCATAATGGCCTTATAAAGAAACTCACAAAACACCAGTTTCCAAGTGACATTATCAATTTTATGCAGAATTATCTACAGGGCAGGACATTTTCAGTCAAGCAAGGAAATTTATAACTGAACCAAAGCCAATCCAGACTGGAGTACCTCAAGGCTCTATCCTCGGACCCTACCTTTTCAATATTTACATTAATGACATCCCACTGCACTTTAAATGTAAACTTAAGCTCTTCGCAGATGACACAGCAATTTTATTTAACTCTAAATCAGTCGACCTATTGGTTACTCAGCTTCAGAATTACCTAAATGACATAATCAAATGGTGCGATGAGTGGAAACTAGACATTAACCCAACTAAGACTCAAGCAATAGTTTTTCCCCCAAGAGATAACAAAAAATTCAAACCACAAACCAACTTGACTGTAAACTCAAGCACTATTAGTTGGGCCGACCATGCCATTGGTGTCACTTTGGATTCGAAATTAAAATTTAACCTACATGTCCAAAACACCATAAGAAAGGCAAAGATAGCCAAAATATCTCTATCAAGCCTGCTTAATTTTAAAAGTAATTTAGCAACAAAACATAAATTCACGTTGTACAAAACCTGTATTCTACCCATCATCACGTACGCACTACCAGTCTGGGGCAAATATATCAGACCTACGGATGAAAAAAGAATAGATGCCTTCATGAGGATTTGCTTACGAATCACTATAGGAGCCCCATTCAATCTTTCAAACAAAATTCTCAAAGAAGATCTCAATCAGCCTAATATAGAAGAGATTTATCAAGACTCTGCGACAAGACTATTCTCGCAATTTCAAAAATCATCAAATCCAACTATACAAGAAATTGTTCAAAATCAGAGTGACCTCAGCCACCGAATCCGACGACCTGGACCCAATGGCTAGCTGACAGCCAAACACCCAACAACTGCCCTCCTGCGGGGGGCCACTCCAGCATTACAACTCGCCATGTGTAAATATTCTGGACAAGGTGACTTGCGAGCTGTGCTCGAATGTAATACCTGCAAATTGAGATGAAATAAATAAAAATAACAACAATTAAATTTGCATATTCGTTATTATAAAACAACAGCAAATTAAATTAACAATGTAAAAATATATTTTAACATTACAACATTTTAACATTTAACACAAAAACGTTACAATATTTTCTTTAAATATATCAATATTAAAATGCCAAGCTTTTTTACAACGCGTCTTTGGAATATTATATTACCATATTTCTAATTAAATTTATTATACTTGGAACACATTTTAGCATTTTTACAATTTATAAATGTAATTTCACCAGATACAGCGAGAGGCGCTGCTTGCGAGTTTTATTATCACAAAGTTTATTATCTTAAAGATTATTTATCAAAAGTAAGATTATCTCAGGATGACACGGCAATTTATTTAAGACAAGAATAATGATACAATTCAAGGCGAAGATACTATTCCTTTAACTTCCAATTATCGAGGGAACCAATTAATATTGATTTTATTCAACTTATCGAGTATTTTTCAAGGGACCGGGAAAAAATGTTCACTAGATAAAACGATGATTTTGTAATGTAGAAAATTAGGAAAGACAAAATTCAGGATGAAACGGCACACAGGGACCGGGAAAAAATGTTCACTTTATCGAGAGATTCAAATTTAAGAGTTTCAAATTATCAAAATATATCTCTTTTTTATATAAGTTTATAGAGATTTTTTTTAACAAATGTTCGTTAGACAAACCTTTACTCGGGTAAAACCTCGGGCGAAGCCGGGTACATCTGCTAGTATATAGAGTGGACCCTCGGTTTGCGAGCATAATCCGTTCCAGAGCCATGCTCTTACTCCAAAACGCTCGTAGTGCGAAACTAATTTCTTATTTTTAATAATTGAAACTCGGGCAATTCTTCTTTCTACGAACAATTGCACAGTTTCCCACATTTTACATATTTCCTGAATCTGATCTGAAGGGAGGGATCCCAGTGAATTTTCATCCATTACGATTACGGGCAACCATCACGAGTTGCTCGTAATGCGAAATTTCACTCGTAATCCGAGGTAAAATTTTTCAAAAAATTTTGCTCGTACTGCGAAAAGCTCGTACTCCAAGGTGCTCGTAAACCGAGGGTCCACTGTATATAAAAATGAATGTATGTGTGTGTGTGTGTCCTTTATGCCTGACCAAACCACTCATTGGAACGCCATGAAACTTTGGGAAGTTATTTAGTATAGTACGGGGAAGGTTTCTGAAAAATAATTTCTTGAATATCTTGAATATCCTTAGAGTTATTTTCAGATTTGTAGATTTAACTCGCAAGCAGCGCCACCATTGCGACGATGATAACAAGTTTTTTTATCTATAAGTTTTATTTTCACTAAGTTTATTATCTTAAAGATTATTTATCAAAAGTAAGATTATCTCAGGATGACACGGCAATTTAATAATAAATTTAATGATACAATTACAAGGCCAAGATACTATTCCTTCAACTTCCAATTACCGAGGGAACCAATTAATATTGATTTTATTCAACTTATCGAGTATTTTTAAAGGGACCGGGAAAAATGTCCACTAGATAAAACGATGATTTTGTAATGTAGAAAATTAGGAAAGACAAAATTCAGGATGACACGGCAATTTATTTGAGACAAGAATAATGATACAATTCCAAGGCAAAGATACTATTCCTTTAACTTCCAATTACCGAGGGAACCAATAAATATTGATTTTATTCAACTTATCGTGTATTTTTCAGGGGACCGGGAAAAAATGTTCACTAGATAAAACGATGATTTTGTAATGTAGAAAATTAGGAAAGACAAAATTCAGGATGACACGGCACACAGGGACCGGGAAAAATGTTCACTTTATCGAGAGTTTCAAATTTACGAGTTTCAAATTATCAAAATATATCTATTATTTTTTTATAAGTTTATAATTTATCTTTTAACAAATGTTCGTTAGACAAACCTTTACTCGGGTAAAACCCGGGCGAAGCCGGGTACATCCGCTAGTATAATTATATAATGTAACGAATATTATTATCATAATATTCTGTGTGTCTTGAATATTATTATCAAGAATATTCGTTAGGCAAACTTTCACTCTGATAAAACCCGGGCGAAGCCGGGTACACATCCGCTAGTGTTTCCATAAAGCATTGTCCACAATAAAAATAAATGAACTCACAGAATCTATGGAGAAACCTATACACTATGGATTACACAACCAGCAAAATCAAAATTTAGATCTTCATGTTTTCAAGAACTTAACATGAGTGCACTTCAACAACCAACTTAACTGGCCATGGCCATGCACAAGTATACTCTGCGAAAATTTGAAAGAGAATCAATTTACCCCAACTGCTAGAATCATGAACAAACAGTGGATCATCTCCTCTTCATCTGCTCAGCTTTCTGATAACAAATAAATCAAACGGCTACTCTTCTATGAATTATAAATCTTAACCTAACATTAATGAAAATTCTTCCTGGATATAAATTTGCTTGTACAAGGGCAATAATTTTGTGTGTTTGATGTTGTATATAGCATTTATATCATTGGAATTGTTTAAATAAAGTATATTTACTCATTAATTAACTTTAAAACAATAAAGGAAAGTTGATCATTAAAAAAAACACAAACCATATTAAGATCTACAACAAATCTTGGAGGGTTATAATTCAAAATTATGTGGAAAACCTAAAAGTTAATAAATTTATAGTTTTATGTATATATAGAGCAAAATAATAGTGAATACACGAGTACTGAATAATATAATACATTTATTTTTCATTATAAAGGACTGCGGCGTATGATTATAAAACAACACTTAAAGTTTCACCGCATAAGTTTCTTTTCCGTGAAAAATCAATATTTATTTCAAAGAGAAATATCTACTATTTCTAACTTTTTTGGATGACGTATGAAAGGGTGAAAATATGAAGAGTAATGGCGAACGGTTTTCCGTTCGCCATTACTCTTCATATTTTCACCCTTTCATACGTCATCCAATTATATATAGACCATTACTCTTCATATTTTCACCCTTTCATACGTCATCCAATTATATATAGACCATTACTCTTTATATTTTCACCCTTTCATACGTCATACAAAAAAGTTAGAAATAGTAGATATTTCTCTTTGAAATAAATATAAATTTTTCACAGAAAAGAAACTTATGCGGTCAAACTTTAAGTGTTGTTTTACATTTATTTTTATTTACCTCAAAAGTATCGTTTCAAGTGAATTTACTTGAAAAATTTCTAATATCAGCTTGTCTTGCAATTTTCAATGTTATTTTCCTAAATTCCTTTTCAAAGTTCATGATAAAATTTGAAAGTTCAGCAGAATCCTTTTGGGCTGAAAATATCTTAAGTCCAACAATATATGCTCTAGATTCTGAAAAATACACTATGTTTGCAGACTATTATTCAATATATATATACTAGCCGAATGACCCGGTCAACGCCCGGGTTTTACCCGATTAAATGTTTTTATTCAAATACTATTCGTTACAATTATGAATTGGCGCCGTGGATGTCGCTCTTGTGAAACGTCCCGCTCCAAACTTTGTGTCTGAGAAGCGATATTTTATAGAAAGATCATCTGGCTTTTGTTTTCTGCTCGAATGAATGTTTTTCTGTTAGAATTTTGTTCCTGCGTGCAAAATAATGAACTGGTTTCACCCGTGGTCTCTTCTTTTTGGAATTTTTCCCGATATAATTTTGTATCTGATAATCAAACATGATACAGCAATATCGTCATCATAATTTTCTTACTCAAAATATATAGTTTTAATAATTGATTTATATATTTTTTAAAATAGCCTATTGTCTTCCCCGTATTCCTTTACCTATGTATGGATATTTAGGTTTGAATTAGTGAACTACTGCGAATTTGTATACCGGACATACAGACAGACAAACAGACAAACAAACATACATTTTTATATAGAGAGAGATGTATATTATATGTGTTATTAAGCGAACTATTATTAATAAAATATTGAGAAGATTTATATTTTAAACGTATATATAACCTTTTAGTACTTGATAGAGGGCGCTGCTCGTGAGCTAAGTTGAATAATTTGAATATATAGTTTTAATAATTGATTTATATATTTTTTAAAATAGCCTATCGTCATCCCCGTTATTTTTACCTATGTATGGAAATTTTGGTTTGAATTAGTGAACTACTGCGAATTTGTATACATTATTATTATTTATATAGAAAGATGATCTGGCTTTTGTTTTCTGCTCGAATGAATGTTTTTCTGTTAGAATTTTGTTCCTGCGTACAAAATAATGAACTGGTTTCACCCGTGGTCTCTGCTTTTTGGAATTTTTCCCGATATAATTATGTATCTAATAATCAAACATGATACAGCAATATCGTCCTCATCATTTTCTGACTAAAAACATATATTTTTAATAATTGATTTATATATTTTTTAAAATAGCCTATCTTCTTCCCCGTGTTTTTTTACCTATGTATGGAAATTTTGGTTTGAATTAGTGAACTACTGCGAATTTGTATACCGGACATACAGACAGACAAACAGACAAACGAACATACAAACATTCATTTTTATATATATAGAGATATATATATATATACTATTGCAGAATCGCATCAAACTAAGTATTTAAAATCGGGGGCTATAGAGAGGAAGGCGTTATTTAGAGGGGGGCGTTATAGACAGGTTAAACTGTATATAGATATATTTCTAGGAACAGGTCTATAATGGCAACCAGTCCTAAGGTTCATTAAAGTTTTATCTTTTTTATTTGATATCCCATTTTTTATTATATATCCCAGCTTGGGATACTTGCGCCTAAATACATTTTAGCAACTTATATACAATTCATTAAATAAAAAGGCATATATTGGATAAAAATATCATTTATTTTACCAATATTTCAGTTGGCTGAACGCCAACCTTATATTAAAATACTCCAATGGCCCCCGATTCTTGCAATAATTCAACCCCACCAGCGAGTGTATGTAACCAAACGGGGCTCTGGCACCTTTGTAAGTGAAAAGTCGAACTGCTGTTCACATGTGGTGTAATTACAGTAAAAGCAGTCGCCTTCTTCAACCCACCATGATTATCATGTACCACGTGTACTATGGATAAGCAAAAAAAATAATTTGTTGAGAAACACAATCAAAAAATGCCTTTTTCCTATTCAATTAACAACAAAAAAAAAAGAGAAAATAAATTTATTATTTTTTTTATTTATAGAGATACCCATATGAATTAAAACCCGGACTCTCCAATTATCCAGGTTGGTGAACAGGCGATTGGCATCTAGTTAATGTATCGTCTGGGAGTTTTAAACTTGGGGAAGGGATAATTCACAACTTTTTTATTTACATTATTACAATATATCATGATGTTTTAAGTAATAAATTATAAAAGAGCTCCATTTATAGTTAAAAATATAAACTAATTATAGCATTTATATTTAAAATAAGCCAATTTTTATTGCTACATCACTGGTGACCTTTTTCTAATATGTGTCATCTTCTGAGTCTGTGACATCATCGTCTGTCATACTACGGTCTTCTTCTGTCTCCTCATTCTCTTCATTGTCGTCTGTTTCCTCTTCATTGTCCGCATCTTCATTCTCACTGCAATAATCATAATAATAATCATGCAATAATCTTAATGGTTTACTCTTCTTCTTTTTTGTGGATTGGTCGTTTGCTTCATCCTCGATATCATTCTTCTCAATTTCATCTTTTATTTTAAGAGTTCTAAGTTGGCAAAGTTCGCCATCTTCTTTATTTCTCAATTCTCTCTTCTTAATATAATTGTTGAGGATTTTTTTCTGTTTTTCTTTATGATCGGTAGGTTTTTTTTACTTGTTCTGATCTGTTCCAAATTGTAGACTTCTGAAACAGGTGTAGCCTCAATGATGCCTTCATCTTTTACCTCGAAGATGTAATATTTGAAACCAATTTGAGGTACTAGAGTTTTTTTGAAACTTTTGTTAACTTTGCCTTTCACTCTCAGAATGGAGTATTCACTTTCAGGATCGCTTTCCTTTGAATTTTTCTTTTTAGGATTCTGAAGGTCTTGATTTATTGCCTCAGATGTTTCCTCTGGATCATCTTTGATCTCTTCTTTCACCCATTTGATATCTGTCCAATCGCTGAAGTTGATGACCTCCATCTCATCATCAATTTGCAGCACTTTAGCATCTGTTTTCTCTGATCTGGGCAGAACTCGAATTGGCATTGAGTTATCTCTCTCCATATTCTGTGAATTTCTTGGATGGTTGAACATGGTCTGGAATAATTAGATATATTTTTTACTGAATTTTCAACTTGAATTTTGATATTTTTAAAGAACAGGATAGAAAGAGAGAGAAAGAAGTAAAGGTGTTTGAAAATTGTGTTTAAAATTAATAAAATTGTGTGTGTGTGTGTGTGTGTGATTTATAATCTGTGTTATTATTATAAATATATATATTTTTCATATATTTTAAAATATGGTTCAAATCTGGTTCCAATCACATTAATAGGTACCGCTCAGCAAGAGCAACCTAGTTCATGATAATTGAACATGGAATAATATGTGAAGGTTATACACATATTAAACAATTTTAAACGCGGGATTTAATCCCGGTTCATGACTGTCGGGAATCGAGGGGTTACCCTCTCATCCACCGACTTTTTTATTTTTAAAATATAAATTTGTAGGGGACATGTAAATTATTGTTTTGTATCTCTATTTTATGTAAATTTTATTTGCTTTAAAAAAATCATATTTGTTTGTTGCAAATATGCAAATTTTTTATTATCTAATTTATATAAATATTTTCCCTATTTAATTGATTTATTATTATTGTTATTCTTCCTCTCATTCTTTTTTGGTTGCCTGAACAAAATAGCCATAGCGAGGTGTAGCCATAGTGATAGTAATAAAAACGCTTGATTTTGCAAGAAATGTTTTATGTGGGTTGTCGTTAATTAACCACCACATAAACTGGTGAGCCGAACAAAAGAACAAGCACGACGAATTGATAAAATGAAAAGTGAGGAAACTGAAATAGTTGAGACCTATAAGGTAAATATTAAACTTCCACCTTTCAGGATTGAAAGACCTGATATATGGTTCCATCAAGTAGAGGCTCAGTTCTTGATAAATAATATAAAGTCCGAAAATACGAGGTTCAATTATTTAATCGCTCAATTGAACCCAAAGTATGTCGAAAACCTCTGGGATATAATTACCTCTAAATAAATAAATAAATAAATATTCAGAGGCAAAAGAGAGACTTCTTAGAATATTCAAAGATGGCGAATCAAAAAGAATTCGAAAACTGCTATCGGGAATTGAACTAGGTGATCTAAAGCCTAACCAGCTGTGGCAGAAATTAAGATCATTAGCAACAGAGGACTTATCCGATAAATTTATAAAGACGCTATGGCTCGAAAAACTACCACAGGCAATTCAGCAAATTTTAATAATTAGCGAGGAAGAGCTCAACAAATTGGCAGTAATGGCTGATAGAATAGCCGAATTAAACCCCAAGGCGGAGATCTACGAGGCAGCTAAGCCGGAGAATGAAACAAAAATGTTATTAAAAAAATAGAATCTCTGGAACAGAAAATAGAAAGTATGAAAATGGAGCGTCTAGGTAGATCTCGTGACCGAAGATCACGTGATTATCACTACAATGCGCGCTCCCGTTCCCGATCTAAGGGCGGATATAATCCAAGAGGAAAATTTAGCTATTTCCATTATAGGTATGGAAAAAAATGCCTACCTGGAAAAGGTAAAAAGCCATGTGAATGGGCATGCGGAAAACTCCAACCAGCAGTAAGTGGTGCGACGCACTCTGCTGCTGGACAGAACATACGTCGCAATAGCCGTTTATTCGTAAGTGACAAAAAAACTGGCATGCGATTCTTGGTTGATAGTGGAGCTGATGTTTCCTTAATACCTTACAAAGGAAACCTTGGGACCACCCTGAACGATTTCAAGCTATATGCAGCCAATGGAACGGAAATTTCCACGTACGGTACTAAAATATTATCTTTAGATCTTGGTCTACGGCGACAATTCCAATGGCCATTTGTAATAGCTAAAACCAACAGGGGTATACTTGGAGCAGATTTTCTAAATAATTTCAAATTAATCCTCGATATTAATAGAAGACAATTGATTGACGGTATAACAAACCTGACAATAAAAGGTGATATATGCTCAATCTCTGAAGAGACTTTTAGCTCTTATAGAACAACATCAAATTTTTCTAAACTATTGGCTAATTACCCAGATATTACGAGGCCCAACGTAGGAATAATGAAAGCTAATCACGATGTGAAGCACTTTATAATAACAAAACGACCACCAGTGTTCTCTAGAGCTCGATTGTTGGATCCAAAAAGATTAAATGAAGCTAAACAAGAGTTCCAATTTATGCTCGAGCATGAAATAATCAGGCCATCCAAATCACAATGGGCTAGTCCACTTCACCTGGTCACCAAAAAAGACGGCACATTAAGACCTTGTGGTGACTACAGAAAACTAAATCCTCAAACCTTGCCTGATCGCTACCCAATACCTAGATTGGAGGACTTTCAGCATATTTTACGTGGAAAGATGATTTTTTCTAGACTTGATTTGTTTAAAGCCTATTACCAGATCCCCATTGCCGAGGAGGACAAGCCTAAAACAGCCATAATAACTCCATTTGGACTTTATGAGTTTAACGTCATGAGCTTTGGCCTTAGGAATGCACCAGCTACGTTTCAGCGTTTTATTCATGAAGTACTTCGTGGCTTGGATTTTACATTTCCCTATTTGGACAATATATTAGTGGCTTCAGAAACTTATGAAGAGCATGAAACCCATTTAAAATTGGTTCTCGAGAAACTACAAAACTATGGATTGCGCATAAACATCGCTAAATCTATCTTAGGAGTTGACCAATTGGAATTTCTAGGGCACTGGATAACAAATGGAGGGTCTCAACCGCTTCCATCAAAGGTTCAAACAATTCTAGATTATAAACTGCCAACGACGAAACGGGAATTGCGTACCTTCCTAGGTATGGTAAATTTTTATCGTAGATATCTTGAGAACGCAGCTTCTACGCAGGCTCTTCTTACTGATTATCTGAAAGATTCAAAAATGAATGATAAATGAAAAATCGATTGGTCAGAAGAAGGCAAGTTTCAATTTGAAAGATGTAAACAAGACTTAGCAAGTGCTGCATTATTGTCCTACCCCAACCCTGCACTTCCATTATCGCTCTGTACAGACGCATCTAATAATGCCATTGGTTCAGTGTTGCAGCAATGTGAAAATAGTTGTTGGAAACCAATAGCATTATTTTCGAAGAAGTTAAATAATGCTCAAAAGGTATACAGTACCAATGATAGGGAATTACTTGGAATTTATTTGAGTATTAAAAATTTTAAATATATGTTGGAAGGAAGAGAATTCTATATATTCACTGATCATAAGCGATTGGTATATGCTTTCAAACAAAATAATGAAAAAACTTCGCCAAGACAACAGAGACAGCTTCAATATATTTCAAAATTTTCCACAGACATCCAGCATATTAGTGGAGATCCCATCATACCTGCCAGCAGAGAAGATCCCATCATACCTGCCAGCAGAGAAGATCCCATCGGGCCTTCCAGTAAACCGCAACCATCTAAGCCTAGGGTGCGGTTCGAATTGCCAAAGGAGACCCGCAGCGGAAGACGGATAAAACCTCCTTCCAGGTACAATGAGTCTATTGGACGTGACTTCCGTCACTGGAAGGGGAGTGATGTAGGGGACATGTAAATTTTATTTGCTTTTAAAAAATCATATTTGTTTGTTGCAGATATGCAAATTTTTTATTATCTAATTTATATAAATATTTTCTCTATTTAATTGAATTATTATTATTGTTATTCTTCCTCTCATTCTTTTTTGGTTGCCTGAACAAAATAGCCATAGCGAGGTGCAGCCATAGTGATAGTAATAAAAACGCTTGATTTTGCAAGAAATGTTTTATGTGGATTGTCGTTAATTAACCACCACAAATTTATTTATTGCCCATATCGGTATATAAATCTAGGTCACATATCTTTTAATATATTTTCATATTAATGAAATCAATTATAAAGTTGATGAAAAATAAAATGCAGAAAAACTACGCATATAGGTTTTCTCTAAAAAAAAAAAACAAATGTTTATTATGAAAATTATAAACTATTTTAGATGTGTAAGATTCTTTTTGAAATTAAACAATTTCTACTGCCCTTACTGCAAAGGAAAAATTAATGAGAGGTCTTTTTTTTTTTTGCTTATCCCTAGTACACGTGGTACAGGCCATGATAATCATGGTGGGAAGTTAGCGACTGCTTTTTACTGTAAGCGCACCACATGTCTACACATGTGAAAGCAGTTCGACTTTGCACTTACAAATGTGCCAGAGCCCCGTTTGGTTACTTGCACTCGCTGGTGGGGTTGGACTTTTGCAAGAATCGGGGGGCCATTGGAGCATTTTTTTTTTTAAACAGAAAAAAAGTGTCCAATGCGGGGATCGAACCCGGGTCGTAGTGGTCGTAAACCAAACGGTTTAACCAGCCTTCCACCCTTCCAGCCTAAATTGTTTAATATCAAAAAGAATCTTACGCGTCTAAAATAGTTTCTAATTTTCATAACAGATGACGCGCTAGTGCATCGTAATATGAATATTTATTATAAAAATATATATAATTCACGCGCGCTATGAGAAGATTTTTTTTACCCGGCTTCGTTTGGTTTTTACCCGAGTAAAAGTTTGCCTAACGAACATTTGTTTTGACTGGCAAGCCAACAGAGCGCATGGTGATCAGTCACTACAGTGGAGGGTTTCCCAAATAAGTATGGTCTAAATTTGGTAATGGCCCATACGACTGCCAGGCATTCCCTCTCTGTAGTCGAATAATTTCTTTCAGCTATCGTTAAAACCCAAGATGCGTAGGCAATAGCTTTTTCTTCTCCATTTTGTATCTGCACAAGAACTGCTCCAATACTATAACCACTTTCATCGGTATGTAATTCAGTTGGACAGGTCTCGTCAAAATGTCCAAGAACTGGGTCCGCTGTTAATGCCCCCTTCAAATTTTCAAAATATATTTTTTTTTTTGGGAGGAGTAATGCGACAGTTTTGTTTTTGAAGATGCCGCTTCCACAACACTCAAATAAGCTTCCTCCAAAGGTTCGGCAAAACCTATACATGTATTTTTTGGTATTATCTGTGCTTCGGATTTTCCATTAGCAAGCCATACCTTCCCCTGATTATGATGGACATTCACAATTGCAGCGGGTATAAATATTTAAATTATAAAACTATTTTAGTGGCGTATTATTCTTTTTAAAATTATTTTAATTATTTCTATATATATTTCTTTACTCAATACGACATTCTTATTTCTAGTGATGATAATATCTGCGTTTTCCATATCCTTCGGGGCTGACACGGCTATTGATCGGCGTGGTATGACATAATCACCCAAGGCAGTTAAGCGCCAAAGATCTGTAGGGTTTGACTCTTCTAAATATTGCTTTCAAAATATAATTCAGATCGTCCACAATCTATAACTGCTTGTGACTTCTCTAAAAAGTCCCATCCAATGATAAGATCATGACTGCATTGTGGTAGTACTATGAATTCAAATGGAATCAACTTATCCTCGACGGTCATTCGAAGAATACATTTACCTAATGGCTGTACACAATTTCCATCGGCGACTTTCAGGGCAATAATTTTGACTGTAGGTAACATGGCCTTTCTTAGATGGCGGCGGTAATTTTCAAAAATAACGGAATAGGACGCCCCAGAATCGACTAATGCACTTACCGGCTGGTTATCAGCCACCATGTTAAGGTAATTAGCTCTCATTTTAGCGACTGTTGGAGGATTTCCCTGACAAGCGGCCTCACCTCCTAGAAAGGTCGCGCCATTTAGGTTTCCACATTTCGGCAACTAGGAGATTGGCTAAGTCGTCTGTATGGCGTAGGGGATCGGTGGCGGCGAGTTAGTGATCGTCCTCGATTGGGGCTAGGGGATGAGCGTCTTGGGGTATTCTGGTTCAAGTCGTCTTTATGATTGATTGGTGTTGCTTGATTTCTTCCTCTGTCACTATATGAGTCGAAGACTGCTCCTCTTTCACGGCAAATACCTAACAACATGCCCTGGACGTCCGCAGTGAAAACAGATTGGCCTGTTGTCGACTGTTCTCCATTCGTCAGTTTTGCGTTTAGGGAATTCCTGCTGTGATCTCCTTCCCATCACACTCGATTCGTGTCTAATTTGACCAGATTTCCGCCTTTCCCGTGTATTGTAATTCCAATTTTCTTTTTTTTTTTGCGTCTTACCAAGACTTTTGATCAGCATTGTAGGACTTGGGATATTTTATAATTGGTGCCAGTGTCTTCTTGGCTCTTTGGTAGACCTCCTCTTCTATCTGTTTAGGGATGATGTGAGAGTCAAGTCCCGAAATCACATTGCTGATCTCTTCCATTACTATCCTACGAAGGAGTTCCTCGATATCTCCGTTGCTATCAGTTGAGATGGAAGTGACGTTCATAATTCTCTTAAATTCTGGTTTTCCTATTATCTTTTTATCCAATGTTTCGATTCTCATGCATTTACTGCAGAACACTTCAACTGTTGCCATTTCTACAGGAAGAAGCGTCTGGTATATGTGTTCCTTCACTCCTTTCATGAGGTGTCCTAGTTTCTCACCCTCTGTCATCGCTGGATTGACATGGCGACAAAGTTCGAGGATGTCCTGAATATGAGATTCAGACGACTCGTTCGCCTTTTGAGCTCGAGATTTCAGTTTGGCTTCGGCTTTTTGGACTAGATTCTCCCTGTCGCCAAACATTTTAAGGAGCTATTCTCTGAACGTCTGCCATGATATGAGGTTTTCTTCTTCATTCTCATACCAGCGCTTAGCAGTATCTTCTAAAAAGAAGATGACATTGGCAAAACTCATAGAGCCATCCCATCCATTATACCTGGTTGCCCTATCATTGTCTTTCAGCCATTGATGAGGGCCCTCCAATGTTTTCCCAGCAAAGTTAAGAGGATTTCTGGGCTGTTGCAGACAGGTGATGGGAATCCTGGGGGGATGAATGGACTTCTTGTTCGTTCTTGATGGACATTTCTTCTTCCTTATTCTCCACCGGTAGTAGGCCCTGTAGACGCCGACTTCTTCTTTTACTAGCCACCGTTTAGATTTACCGAGATACAAGCAGCAACTCCACCAAAATTTTATTATTTATTATTTTTAGCAAAGAGTAACAAAAAGATAACTCTTCCACATTCAAGGAATGCAAACAAACAACTAACAACAAAAGTACAGTAGAACTCCTCAAATTCGGAAATTCTGAAATTCGGAAACTCCCAAATTCGGAAAGTATTGTAATGTTTTTTTTTTTACATACAAAAAATCAATTTTCACATGCTTTTATTTTGTTGATATTTCAACATTATTTTATTTTATTTTATTTACTTTTACTTTTGCTTTGCTTTTATTTTATTTAATTTAATTTTTATTAGTAATTTATTTTTAATTTAAGTGTTTAATTAATTTACTTTCACCGATTATTTATAATCGCTAATTAGGGGTTTATCCCCTTTTTTAAAAGCTTAAATAAATCAACAGTTTCATTTGACCTTTGTGCTTAGTTTAGGATATTGTCCAATAAGAAGGCAGCATTATTACGTCATAAGCCATTCACGCATTTTTTATTGCAAAGTTGATTCACCTAAATTTCAAATTATCAAACATTTTCAGACATTGTAAGTTTCAAATTCTTTTATTCAACTCTCAATTTTTTGCATTTACAAGTTTGTTCTTCAACAAAATGGCATCCAAAGAGGAGCGGCAAAAACGAGGCAAGTACCGAATTCTTAAGCTTGGTGAAAAGTTAGATGTTCTTAGTGACATTAAAAAGGATTAAGCTATACAACGATAATGCAAAAGTATAAAATTTCTAAGACAACTGTTTATGATATAAAAAAGTCTAAGCTTAAACTTACAAAGTTTGTTGATTCTACCGAAAAAGATGTCAAAAAGTTTTCTCAAGTAAAAAATCCTTTATACGAAAATGTTGATAAAGCAGTTAACATCTGGTACGAAAGTTTGGAGCCGGATGTTCCCAGATGCGAAGCGTTGAAAAGTTTGGATGTTGCATTAAAATATTTGGAAAAGCGCACTGAACCAGAAATGCTTGCAAGCTACAACACCATCAATAGTCTTCGAACTATGCTTATGAGAGAAGAAGAAGCTTTGTTAAACAAGCCAAAGAAACAGACAACAATCAGCAACTTCTTTGCCAAGCCATAACTTACTTGGCCATTAATTGCATTACATACATAATAAATATATTTTACTAATTTTCATCGGTTTCATGCTCAAAACTCGTAAAAGTCAAGGAACATTTGATTAAAAATCGTAATTAAAATGATGTAATGTACATATAATATTCAACCTAAAATTGTTCATATGCTTCAAAATCTTTGTCTCAGTCATCTAAATGCCTATTTATGCCACATAAATATTCACAAATCTAACTCTCTCAAATTCGGAAAATCCTCAAATTCGGAAAACCTTGCGCCCCAAGCTTTCCGAATTTGAGGAGTTCTACTGTATATATATTAACTAGCCGAATGACCCGGGCAACGCCCGTGTTTTACCCGATTGAATGTTTTTATTCAAATACCATTTGTTACAATTATAAATTGGAGCCGTGGATGTCACTCTTGTGAAACGTCCCGCTCCAAACTTTACATGTACATTAGGTCAGCTGGTATTACCCCTCATTTTCACCGCTAGAGGCGCGAGCGATTTGACTTTTTGTAAATATACATAATTATAAAGATAGAAGCTTCTATAGAAGATAATGATCATAATGATGATGCGCGCGCATCCGTGACAGCGATGAGGAATTGAGGAAAGACGGTCGTGACTATATATGTTGATAATAATAATAATATAATAATAATAATTATTATTATTATCATTAGATAATGATCATAATGATGATGCGCGCGCATCCGTGACATGAGGAATTGAGAAGGAAAGACGGTCGTGACTATATATGTTGACTAGACGGGTGACTTGACCCGTGTGCTATCTACCCGAGTGATATATATTTAGATAAGATTTTTTTATAATTGTTTGTTATTAGCATTATCTATTTGTTTGCATCAGCATAATTTAATCTAATCTTTGATAGAGGGCGCTGTTCGTGAGCTAAGAAGAATAATTTAAATATATAGTTTTAATAATTGATCTATATATTTTTTTAAATAGCCTATCGTCTTCCCGTAATATTTTACCTATGTATGGAAATTTTGGTTTGAATTAGTGAACTACTGCGAATTTGTGGACATACAAACAAACAAACAAACATACAAACATTTATTTATATATATATAGATATACATATATATAGATAGACGAATGGCCCGGGCAACGCCCGGGTTTTACCCGAGTGCGTATATATTTTTAAAATGTTTTAATTAAAATACTATTCTTTACCATTATAAATTGGCGCCGTGGATGTCTCTCTTGAGAAACGTCCCGCCCCAAACTGTGTGTGTCTTGAAAATATAAAAATAAAAATGTGAACGGAAAAATATGTCCAGGGTAGCCTAGTGGTCATGGCATCTGCCCGGTAAGCGGAAGGTCGTGGTTTCGATTCCCATCCCTTGACACTTTTTTTATTTTATCCATTCTGACCAAAATCTATCCGTGAACTTCACACAGTGAACTTCACACAGACACAATAAGGCAATTATATAAGTAGATAATTCAAATTGTGCCTTATCACACACTATTTTTTTATTTGGCCTTATTACCTTGTGTTTATTATCTATGACGTAATGCCGGCGGCGCGCGCCCGTTGGCTGCCGTGGAGCACGTGACCTCCCTGTGCGCGCGCATCCGTGACTGAGGCCGATGAGGAAAGACGGTCGTGACTATATATGTTGATATAATAATAATATAATAATAATTATTATTATTGTTATCATTAGATGAGGATAATGATCATAATGATGATGCGCGCGCATCCGTGACATGAGGAATTGAGGAGAAAGACGGTCGTGACTATATATGTTGATGATAATAAAATAATAAAATAATAATAATTATTATTATTATTATTATCATTAGATAAAGATAATGATCATAATGATGATGCGCGCGCATCCGTGACATGAGGAATTGAGGAGCAAAGACGGTCGTGACTATATATGTTGATAATAAAATAATAATAATAATATAATAATTAATATTATTATTATTATCATTAGATAATAATGATCATACTGATGATGCGCGCGCATCCGTGACATGAGGAATTGAGGAAGGACGGTCGTGACTATATATGTTGATAATAAAATAATAAAATAATAATAATAATATAATAATAATAATTATTATTATTATCATTAGATAATGATAATGATCATAATGATGATGCGCGCGCATCCGTGACATGAGGAATTGAGGATTTATTGAGGAAAGACGGTCGTGACTATATATGTTGATAATAATAATAATAATATAATAATAATTATTATTATTATTATCATTAGATAATGATAATGATCATAATGATGATGCGCGCGCATCCGTGACAGAGATGAGGAATTGTTGAGGAAAGACGGTCGTGACTATATATGTTGATAATAATAATAATTATTATTATTATTATTATTATTATCATTAGATAATGACAATGATCATAATGATGATGCGCGCGCATCCGTGACAGCGGCCAATGAGGAATTGAGGAATAGAGGAAAGACGGTCGTGACTATATATAGAGATGAATGTTTGTATGTTTGTTTGTTTGTTTGTTGGTTTGTATGTCCGGTATACAAATTCGCAGTAGTTCACTAATTCAAACCAAAATTTCCATACATAGGTAAGAAAATACGGGGAAGACGATAGGCTATTTTAAAAAATATATAAATCAATTATCAAAACTATATATTATTAGTCAGAAAATGATGACGATATTGCTGTATCATGTAAGATTATCAGATACAAAATTATATCGGGAAAAATTATAAAAAGCAGAGACCACGGGTGAAACCAGCTCATTATTTTGTACGCAGGAACAAAATTCTAACAGAAAAACATTCATTCGAGCAGAAAACCAAAGCCAGATCATCTTTCTATAAAAATATCGCTTCTCAGACACAAAGTTTGGAGCGGGACGTTTCACAAGAGAGACATCCACGCCGCCAATTTATAATTGTAACAAATAGTATTTAAATAAAAACATTTAATCGGGTAAAACTTGGGCGTTGCCCCGGTCATTCGGCTAGTCTATATATATAAAATTCAATGTCTGTCTGTCTGTCTGTTTGTCTGTACTCTATAGATTCAAAACCCATACATCCAATCGCCGTGAAATTTTGGGATATTATTAGGTATATCACCGGGAAGGTTTTTGAAAAATAATTTCATGAATTCTTGAATATCCTTAGAGTTATTTGCAGATTTGTAGATTTAACTCGCAAGCAGCGCCCCCATTGTGACGATGTTAACAAGTTTTCTTATCACTATATAAGTTTGTTATCTTAAATATTATTTATCAAAAGTAAGATTATCTCAGGATGAGATGGCAATGTGACACGGGAAAAAATGTTCACTAGATAAAACTATGATTTCTAATGTAGAAAATTAGGAAACACAAAATTCAGGATGACACGGCACACAGGGACCGGGAAAAAATGTTCACTTTATCGAGATATTCAAATTTACGAGTTTCAAATTATCAAAATATATCTTTTATTTTTAATAAGTTTTTTTAGAGAATTGTTTTAACAGATGTTCGCTAGACAAACCTTTACTCGGGTAAAACCCCGGGCGAAGCCGAGTACGTTTTATAAGTTTATAGAGAATTGTTTTAACAAATGTTCGTTAGACAAACATTCACTCAGGTAAAACCCGGGCGAAGCCGGGCACATCCGCTAGTCTATATATATAAAATTGAATGTCTGACTGTCTGTTTGTCTGTACTCTATAGATTCAAGAACCATACATCCAATCGCCGTGAAATTTTCGGATATTATTAGGTATATCACCGGGAAGGTTTTGGAAGAATAATTTCATGAATATCTTGAATATCCTTAGAGTTATTTGCAGATTTGTAGATTTAACTCGCAAGCAGCGCCCCCATTGTGACGATGATAACAAGTTTTCTTATCACTAAGTTTGTTATCTTAAATATTATTTATCAAAAGTAAGATTATCTCAGGATGACACGGCAAATATTTGACCGGGAAAAAATGTTCACTAGATAAAACAATGATTTTGTAATGTAGAAAATTAGGAAAGACAAATTTCAGGATGACACAGCAATTTAATTGAGACTGGAATAATGATACATTTCCAAGGCAAAGATACTATTTCTTTAACTTCCAATTACCGAGGGAACCAATTAATATCGATTTTATTCAACTTATAGAGTATTTTTCAAGGGACCGGGAAAAATGTTCACTAGATAAAATGATGATTTTATAATGTAGAAAATTAGGAAAGACAAAATTCAGGATGACACGGCACACAGGGCCCGTGAAAAAATGTTCACTTTATCGAGAGATTCAAATTTACGAGTTTCAAATTATCAAAATATATATTTTTTTTTTAGAAAACAAATACGAGAATCATGGGACGAGTGTCTTTTGTAGGAAGCTTTATTTTAAATCGCTCAAGCTTTCGGGCTGACCGGCCCTTCTACAGGAGATAAGTGAACAATGGGACATCAGGTACTATATAATAATCGGACTATTTACATATTCAAAAATTAAAATTTTTAAAAACTTTTTATAGGGATTTTGCATAACTAAGCAAAGTCGGGAGGGATAATTAACATAATAGTAAATTATGGACAGTAGAAATTGACATGTATGATAATAGATATTAGATATAGTAGAGCCTGTAATATCTTATACTGTCTATGAGAAAGGAGGGGGGGAATCTACACAGATGGAGGAAACAGGGCTATGGGAACAGAGATTGGTAGGATTCAGGAAGGTCGATATGTCTATTGATGGCGTGGAAGCCCTGGGAAACGAGAGCTTCCAAGGTGAGGCGCTGCTGCTTGTTGTGTATGCGGCTATAGTGCACAGATGGATTGGCCAGGTCGAAAGAGTGGTTGGTGGTTCGGATATGCTGGTATATGGCTGATTTATCATCTTGTCTGGAGATGTTTTTTCTGTGTTCCTCGAGTCTTGTCCCTACGCTCCTGCCCGTCTCACCAACGTATCATCATACATGTCAATTTCTACTGTCCATAATTTACTATTATGTTAATTATTCCTCCCGACTTTGCTTAGTTATGCAAAATCCCTATAAAAAGTTTTTAAAAATTTTAATTTTTGAATATGTAAATAGTCCGATTATTATATAGTACCTGATGTCCCATTGTTCACTTATCTCCTGTAGAAGGGCCGGTCAGCCCGAAAGCTTGAGCGATTTAAAATAAAGCTTCCTACAAAAGACACTCGTCCCATGATTCTCGTATTTGTTTTCTAACTGTATTGAATGGGATTCCAGTACTTATAGTTATATATATTTTTTATAAGTTTATAGAGAATTGTTTTAACAAATGTTCGTTAGACAAACCTTTACTCGGTAAAACCTCGGGCGAAGCCGGGTACATCCGCTAGTATATATATAAAATTGAATGTCTGTCTGTTTGTCTGTCTGTCTGTACTCTATAGATTCAAAAACCATACATCCAATCGCCGTGAAACTTTGTGATATTATTAGCTATATCCCCGGGAAGGTTTGTGAAAAATAATTTCTTGAATATCTTGAATATCCTTAGAGTTATTTGCAGATTTTTAGATTTAACTCGAAAGCAGCGCCCCCACTGCGACGATGTAACAAGTTTTTTATCTATTAATTTTCTTATCACTAAGTTTATTATCTTAAAGATTATTTACCAAAAGTAAGAATTTCTACCTATTAATTGCGTAAAAGTCAAAGTTAGTTTTATCATTTATCTACAACATATATATTGGGAGAATAGATAAAATGATGATTTTGTAATGTAGAAAATTAGGGAAGACAAAATTCAGGATATCGCGGCAATTTATTTGAGTCAAGAAAAATGATACAATTCCAAGGCAAAGATACTATTCCTTTAACTTCCAATTACCGAGGGAACCAATTAATATTGATTTTATTCAACTTATCGAGTATTTTTCAAGGGACCGGGAAAAATGTTCACTAGATAAAACGATGATTTTGTAATGTAGAAAATTAGGAAAGACAAAATTCAGGATGACACGGCAATTTATTTGAGAAAAGAATAATGAAGAGAGATGGACGGGCTTACCGCCGGCACGTGTCCGAACAACCTGACGCCGCCCGACAGAGAGTCACCACCCGCCATGCCGTATGCCTGCACCCGCACCCGGAAAAACGCAATGCAAATGGCCCGAAAGCAATCCACGCGACCAAGGGCAGTGCAAACGGCCCGATTTCACCCTTCGGGTTCGCGGACAGTGCAAACGGTCCCGATTCAGCATGCCAGGCGTCCCAAGCAGCCAACCCAAGCCAGAGACACACCAGCTGGGCAGACTTTTCGAGACGGAGTCCGAAACTGAGGTAGGCTCTCCACCCTATGACGTCAAAAAATTGACATTGGAACTGTTTCTGACCCAGGACCTACCATGCACCTTTCTGATTAACCCAGACGCAGGTTCGAACGTAGTGCCATATCATTTATACCATATGTTAAAAATGCACCTTCCTAATTTAAGTCTTAAAAAGCATTCCCCTGATCTACCAACCCTAAATGGTTTTTCGAAAATAATAGGTAAATTAACTCTTCCTCTGACAATAGGTAAAATATCCCGTAAGGAGAACTTCCACGTGGTAGACGCATCGCTGCCATTTGGAGTTCTTACCATAAAAACTCTTTACCATTTTAAATTAAAATTAGATTATAATAACGGCACTATTTTCCAACTTGGCGTCCCATTGTCTAACTCTACCTATCACTTTAAACATGTATCAAATGAATGCACGTACGGGCTATGCCAAAACATGTCCCAAAGGACTTGCACTACACCCAAATCTTTCACACATGGCAACCCTTGCATGCATCCATTGAACAAGGCACAATTATCTACATGTCACAAATCTAACCACGCACCACATAACTCTTTTACTAAAGCCAATTGCCATTACTATATGCCCTCAACTCACAAAGCCACAACGGCTTCAACTTACAACCACAATGCCCAAAACATGTCCATACAGCAGGACAGCTCGCACAACTACCACACAAAGCTCATAAGTGACCACACTTCGTCACAAGACAATCACGCACGTGTACACCGCAACAACCATGACACTAACAACAATACACAGACAACATCCATCCAACAGGACGGTTTTCACGCTAACAACACACGCGTCCATACGTCATCACAAAACGGTAACACACACAACCAGCGCAACAAGCACGACACTCGCACCAAAAGACGACAACAACCAGCAAACATATGCACAACCATTAATAACACAATCATCCCATCTACACAAAGCATAGAAAAAAATCACGTCGCCAAACAACCACACAGTCAAAAAACATTGCGATCTTTCCTAAGCGCTGTGAACGCTTATAAAAAGTTCATTCCAGACCACGCCCGCTTGCGGACACCACTTGTCAACCTTCTAAAAAGGGATATCATGTGGGTCTGGGATGACGAATGCCAGAAAGCGTTCACTAACCTGAAAGAAAGCCTTACCACACACCCCACATTACACCTTTACCAGGAAGGTCTGCCATGCCAGCTGTACTGTAACGCCTCAACACTCGGCATTGCAGGCGTTCTTAAACAGGTCTACCCTGATGGGAAGACATACACAGTCCAACATTTCAGCCGCCCTCTGCGTACTCACGAGCGAAGTTATTCAAACGTGGAACTATAATGCCTAGCCATTGTGGAAAGTGTGGATAATTTCCGCGCCTGTCTAATGGGCAGAAAGTTTACAATACTTTCTGACCATCCCGCATTGCAGTGGTTGAAAGGGATCAAAGCGCCGTCAGGCAGATTGTTTCGATGGAGCTTAAGGCTGTCAAGATACGAATATGAGGTCCGTAGCATAAATGGAGTACAACAATATGAAACGGGCGTTGTAACTCGTATCCCATTTTGTGGCTTTTTAGATGCGTCGCTCATAAAGAGCCATCAGTCTTCTCCACCGGGAAAATCTTGCGTGACTATGGATCACAATGGACTGCATACCGTCTCCCTAAAAGGTGTAACGAAAACTATAGTTCCAAATGCACTCACAGCCAGACTTCTTAAATCCGTCCACACCCGACACCACCATCCAAACATCTCAAAGATGACGAGACTCATCTCTTCACAATATTATTGGCAGAACATGACACAAGACATTGCAAAACAGGTAAAAACCTGTCCCACCTGCCGATTCACTAGAAGTATCGATGAATCCAACCAACCTCCACATGAAAACACCAATACAACCCACAAAACAAAACAAAATTCCTACACAAAACATATCACACACACAATACAAACAATGCCGAAATTACACCACCTACGACACAGAAACGATTACACACCTCCACTTAAACCAACAAACAGCGAACCTTTCAAGCATTTAGATCCCACCATTTTTTCAAAAGAACGATTTACGTCATTCTCCCCCGATAATAAGAACTGCGAACCTGACAATCATTTAAATCCTACCATTTTGTCCAAAAAACGATCCACGCCATTCTCCAACGATATTAAGAAGTGCGACATTGTACAGCCAACAATAAATAAGGTTCAAACAGATATTCCAGAGCTACAGTTCATAACACCAATATGGGAGAAGATGCGTCGATACCCTATCTTTCATCTGATTTTTATCCTTTGTCTACTAGTCCTACCCTATAGGTGCGTCCCATTCGTATCCATCAGTTACATACTAATATATACCTTATCTTCTCATAGAATTTTCCAGCTGCAAGAGGCAGTTTTTCATATAGGAAACTCCATCTTAAACTCAATTTTTCATATAGGAAACTCCATTTTAAACTCAATTTTTCATATAGGAAACTCCATCTTAAACTCAATTTTTCATATAGGACACTCCATCTTAAATTCAACTTTTCATATAGGCCAAGCACTTGTGAAACTCCCAAAAATTCTAGGGAACATCCTCGCAGAAAATCTAGATAAACTCAGAGGAAAACCTCCAAGTCACATGTAGGCAACGTACAAAACCGTTAGCAAAAATTCAATTAGAAAAACAATTAGGCATGCACAAAAGCAATTAGGAGACAGAGGAAGTAAGAATCATTTGAGACGCAGCGACAAAAGACCCCAGGGAGGGATCTTGTTTGTTCCTCCACGCCGCCCCCTCTTCCGGGTTTCTAATTACAGTGCGGCCCCTCATCTAAATTGAGGTCAAGCTGGGAACTTCTCTGGATGTCATCCAGTTTTCATTCCCCATTCAAGCTACGTATAGACTTTTACAAAAAACATAGTTCAAATACCTTCTCTTAATGAATTCACATTTCTATTCTTATTAATTCTTATTACTCTTTACAGACTTCCAACATTACGTCACACTCCACCCCATCCCACAAAGACGCTAATTTAAAAAAAAAAACATGTAGATCTCAAGGTCAATTACGAACAAAAGCACGCACATTTGCCACTTAAATTGTTAGGAATTTAGCTTTTCGAGCTTACGTTTTCTCCCAAAAGGGATTAAACGACCTTTTAGAAGAATCGAGGATTCCCCTTCGAATCCTGTATTCAAGGTTTTGATTTAAGTACCGACACCCAATATAATAAAGTGGATATTGGGTGAGCACATCTTAAGTGCCCTAGGGAATCGCATAAAAACCCCTAGAACGCATTAAGGCTTGAGACATATTAACACCCAACATTCGGTTTTGAGATCTCAAAATACAATATGACACAAGGACAAAAGGCACACGAAAAGGTTATTTAGATTTCCATGTCTCCTGTATACATAATATTAAATTCGCACTTGGGACAGGTCACGTTTCTACCCAAGTGTCGCAACAGAAGAGACAAAAAATCTATGGGGCATAATTAATCGATTGCGAAAACTAGATTATGGCATGTAGATACAAAAATGGGTTACGAACCTCATTATACATTTTCTTTGTTACATATCACTCATTTACATTATTTTCTAATATTAAAATCAAAACACTTAATCCAATTTATCAATTTTAATTGAATTTTCTTATCACCTATTTTAGCAATTATTTACCATTTTATTTAACACCTCTTTTATTTTGTCATATTTCCATTTTATCAACGAACACTCATTGGTTTTCGGTTAAATTTAGACATTAGATTATCCTTTAATTTACAAAAAACCTTTTTATTTTTCTTTTTTTTTTATGCAACCAAGCATTTTTCTTTCTTTTTCTCACCATACAACAAGACTTTTTCATTTTTCTTTTGTGCCACCCAGCCTTCACTTTGATTTCATTCAACTTCATTTTATATTTTTTATTTTTGATTTCTCAAAAGACCTCATGGAATTCCCTCGCTTTCCTTCCCAATCTCGAGCGAAATGGTAATTAGGCAATTCATTTCTTTTTTCACCAATGCAACAAAGCATTTTTTCTTTTTTTTCTCACCACACAACAAGGCATTTTTCTTTTTTTGCAACCACGCCTTCACTTTGATTTCATTCAACTTTATTTTATTTTTATTATATTTTTGATTTCTTCAAAAGACCTAATGACTTCCCTCGACTTCCATTCCCAATTTCGAGCAGTAATATAATTAGGCATTTCTCCTTTCACTATGTACCATAGTATTCATTTTTTGTTTCACAAATACAATTTTTGATTTCTATTAATTATAAGCAAACTATATAGCATTAATACCATTCTTTTTTTTTTCTTATATCCTTACCAATGCTTGTATATGTTCTACCGTGTTAGGGTAAAGGTTCGAGCTGCAGTGAGAACTATCAATTAATAATTTATTTTAATAAGTCCAAAAATTACATACAATTATAAGAGGCAGATGGAGCACAGTTTTTACTCCACCAGCGCCTAGAGTATTATATAATGGAAGGAACCACCGCTGGTTGTAGCGACGACGGTAAACAGCCAGCGAGATCAGGCGGTGTTCGAAAAGTGCGCGCGCAGCCCCTGGTGGCGACGTCACGGTCGGCGCGCATGCGCGGCGGCGGCGGTCACGTGGGAAGCACCGGCGTGGGACGTCGCCCGCTGGCTGCCTCTTATCTCATGCCCCCCCTGGAGATTGGGACTTGGGACCGATCCAACGTAGTTGCTATAACGCGGGTTCGGTTCTCGGGTTCGAGGGGATAAGGTCTGCTGATGTTGAGCTGAGTTGGGTGGGGTGGTGTACGGTGGAGGCACGAAAGGTCGTAAGAATCTGCGATTACGGCGAAGAAGGCGTCCGGCGTCGGTCCGGATGAGGTAGCTGCGACCGCGTGGAAGTTGTTCGAGAACCTCAGCAAGGAGGGTCCAATGTTTTGTGCGGTGATCCTGGACACGGACTATTGCTCCCACTTCCAAATGTGAGAGTGGCTTGGCGTTGCGATTGTATCGCTTGAGGGCTTTCTGTCTTAAGTTCTGGGCTCGTTGATCGCATTCTGAAATCCTTGTTCTCCATTCCTTGGCAAACTGACTACGGTGAAGCGGTAGCTTGGTACGTGTCGGGGCACCAACACAATCTGCGCTGGACTTCGTCCCTCTGCTTTGGGCGTGTTTCGGAACTCCATCAAACTTTCTAAAAATGTGTCGGACTTGAGATTCCCATTGGTGGTGGTCTTGCTGATTAGGTACTTTATCGCTTTTACGGCCGCTTCGGCAAGTCCATATGATTGAGGAAAGTGTGGAGATGAGGTGGAGTGCTCGATGTTCCAACGCTTTGTCCAACTCCGAAACTCTTGAGAGGAGAATTGGGGACCATTGTCGGATGTGAGTATCTCTGGGATGCCGTAATCTGCCATCCACTTTTGAAGGTGACGGATGACCGTGGTGGACGTGGGGGCTCTGCCACATTGCGTCACGTTGATCCAACCTGAAAAGCGGTCGACCATAACGAGATATTGGTATCCAGCGTGCGAAAAAAGGTCGCAGGAAACATGTTGAAATGGGTAGCTAGGCGGCGGGTCGGAATAGAGTGGTTCTTTCTGTTGCGAGGGTAGATAGGCTGAACACTCGGCACACGTTTTTACTACGTTCCGGATGTCATTAGTGATGCTCGGCCAAAAGACAGATTGGCCAGCGCGTCGAAGAGTCCGGTCTTGGCCTTGATGCGAAGCATGGAGTATTTTTAGCACTTCTGAGCGTAATGGTGTTGGGATGAGTAGGCGAGAGCCTAAGAAAACGAGTTCTTCGCGTACGCTTAGTTGGTGCCATACTCTCCAGTAGGGGCGAAGATCTTCGTCGAGGTCTTCTTTACGTTGAATCTTTTGAGGGATGATATTGCGTATACGTTTGTATTCTCCATCATGCTCTGCGGCTGCTCTGATTTGTCGTATTAACGAATCCTCCATTACCCTGGATCCGTCGACCGGGTCTACTACTGCAGCGGCAATGAGAGGAGCGGGATCAGAATCAGGATGATCATCGGTATCGTAAGCGTCGGGAACTGGGGATGGGTGGCGAGAGAGCACGTCGACAACGGTATGTTTCTTTCCCGGACGCCAAACTGCCGTAATGAGGTACGAAGTCAGCTTTTCCTTTAGCCGGAGGAGCCTTGGGTTTTCTATCTCGTCCAGAGTTTTGGAGTTCAGTATGGGAATAAGGGGACGGTGGTCGACTATAAGTTCGAAATGAGATCCCATAAGAAATAACTTGCATTTCTTGGCTGCCCACACGACAGCTAATAACTCAATTTCCGTGGCGCTATACCGGGACTCTGCAGGAGTCACATGGCGGGATCCTACCTGGAGAAGTCTCCATTGACTATCAGGTTGTTGTTGATAAAGGGCATATCCTAGTCCCTGGGTCTGTGCTGCGTCCGTTTCTAGGCGGAGGGGTTGTCCTGGGGAGAACTGTGCTAGGATGCGTGAGCTGCAGAGTTCTTGAATGACTGCGTCAAAAGCTCGCTGGTGGGGGTTCTCCCAAACGAAGGCGGCTTTGGCTGACAAAAGTGATCGGATTGGCGCGGATAGCTCGGTTAGATGATGGGAAAAGGCCTCAAACTGTTGAACAAGGCCGTTAAAGGAACGCACGTCGGTCTTGTTGGTTGGTATCGGGAAATTCTTTAGAGCGGAGTACAAATGTGGAGAAGGTGTGTAACCGGAAGAATTTATACGGAAGCCGCACCAGTCGACTTCTGGCTGAGCGAATACGAACTTCTTCTGGTTGAGGGTGATTCCATGTTCCTGACACCGGGAAATGACCTGTCGAACACGTTGGACGTGTGTTTTGTAGTCTGAATCGAAGATAATGATGTCCTCTACCACTTTTTCTACGTTCTGGATTCCAAATAGGGCTTCGTTTCCACGACGGTTGTGCTCGTCTCCGGCGGAACACAATCCCATCACGTTGCGACAATAGCGGTAACTTCCCCATGGTGTGATGAAGGTGGTTAGTTTTTTACTCTTTTCATCGAGGGGGACTTGCCAATAACCGTGACGGGCATCTAGCGTGCTGAAAAACTGCATGCCTGGTGGGATGCGAGCAACAACCTCGCGGGGTACCCTGACTGGATAGGCGGGTCGTCGGACGTATTTGTTCAATCCGGTGAGGTCCACGGTTATGCGCGGTTCTGATGAGCCTTTTTTCGGGACGACTACCATAGGATGGCACCAATCGATGGCTTCGCCGACGGGTACCTGTTCGATTATCCCTTTCGCCAACATGGTATCGAGTTGAGTTTTGACAGGGTCTCTCCAGTGAAAGGGAACGTTGTATGCCCGGTAGCGTTTGCAAGGAACGGCATCTTTAACTAGTTCGATAGACATGGGGGGTCCTTGCATGGGTTTTAACACTGTGTCGTCGAACGCTCTAGCATAATGGGTAAGGATAGACTGCTTATCGATCTCATTGGCTCTCACCGGGGTCGGCGGGAACGTTAGAACTTGTCCGTTGGTTATGGCATTGACGATCATTGAATGGGGCCAGTTATCCGGCAGAAGTCCTAAGGCTTTGCATCCGCTCTTGCTCAAGAGAGGGGCGTTCAGGTGCTTGCAGACTCCAACGGTAGTACTGTAGGTTTTCCCGTTGAGATGCAGAGCCGCGACGAACGATCCACAAGGACTTAAGCTGATGCCGTTGGCTCCTACGCAAGGGACGTTCTTCGGGTTGAGTGCAGATCGGGTCTGCTCATCCAGTAACAGGAATTCTGATTCTGGGATTAGATCCAGATCTGACCCCGGGTCCGCCAGCCAACGGATTTGGTGTAACTTATAGTTGATATCGGTCGGAATGGTTATGAGTTCGTTGCGTACTCCAGCTGCAACAACTGTGTTTGAGGGTCCTGGTTGGGACTGATTGTTTCTGGTTGCGGGTGGCGGGATATTAGGTTTGGTTGTGGGTTTCCGTTTCAGTTGTCGGCAAACCCTTCCGTAATGCCCGGTGATGCCGCATTTGTTACACTCTATGTCTTTTGCTGGGCACTGGTCACGGCGGTGTCTTGGGTTAGCCCCACATCCGGAGCAGGGGTCGTTAGGATCATAGGGTTTCTGAAAGAAACGGTTGGCCTTAGGTGAGGTTTCAGACGAGCTGGCTTGTTGATGCTTGTAGGTTGATGGTGCACGTCTGGTTGCAATGAAGGCTTCGGGGGAGGTGGTTGGGGAGGGTGAAAGAGTCGCGCCCACGGCGGTAGCACTCTCATGTGCGATACAAATTGAGAGGACTCGGTCCAGGGAGAGGTCGGAATTGTACTGCTCCGCCAGTACTTTTCGTTGGAGGTCTTCATCAAACAGGCCACATATTAACCTGTCGCGGATACGGAGTTGCTGTTGATAACCAGCAAGGGCAAACGTTTTCCCACAAGCTCTTTTTGTGCATATTGTAATACACGGGTCGCCGCATGTGCTGCACTTAAAATCCAGCTCATGTGCACACGAGTCATCAAGAGCTTTAAGGGCTGCGAAGTAGCGATCCACCGATTCTCCGGTTTGTTGGTCCCTACGATGAAAATCTTGCCGATCAAGGAGGGGGTTTCGCTTCTTGCGTAGGTAGGCCTCGAGAGCATTCACGGCTTCATCGAGGGTGGTGGTGGTAGAAATATGAAGGCGGCCTGATTGCCAAAGGATGGTCCATTCGGAATGGAGGGCGGCACGCAAAGTCACTTGCTGTGTGGATAGCGGTAAGGTGGCTACTTGTTGGGCGTCCACGTAGTCGTTCCAACGTTGTTTCCAATCGCGGAAAAAAGACATCGTTAACTCCTCCGGGGAAGCCAGTTTAGGAAGCTGGATGATTTTTGTGGCGTGGTGAGGAGGAGCTCCTAATGGGACTGTCGGTGTCGGATCCCGAGTAGCCATCTGCTGCAACAGTGCGGCTATGGACCTGAGGATGTCGGTGCTGGTCGGCGAGGCAGGGTTCTCTGGAGGGGTTTGGGATGGTCGGCGATTCCTTCTTGAGGGCATCTTGATTACTAATTGTCACTGAGCTGTCACTTAAAAACGGCTAAAATTAACCGAGTGTCGACTGCGCCATGTTCTACCGTGTTAGGGTAAAGGTTCGAGCTGCAGTGAGAACTATCAATTAATAATTTATTTTAATAAGTCCAAAAATTACATACAATTATAAGAGGCAGATAGAGCACAGTTTTTACTCCACCAGCGCCTAGAGTATTATATAATGGAAGGAACCACCGCTGGTTGTAGCGACGACGGTAAACAGCCAGCGAGATCAGGCGGTGTTCGAAAAGTGCGCGCGCAGCCCCTGGTGGCGACGTCACGGTCGGCGCGCATGCGCGGCGGCGGCGGTCACGTGGGAAGCACCGGCGTGGGACGTCGCCCGCTGGCTGCCTCTTATCTCAGTATATAACCTCTATAACCAATTAATTTTCACACAAAATTATTTTCTTTTCTTTTACAGAACTCACTCAGGCTAAAACCTCTTCGTAAATTCTTCACATGTAGGGGGCGCATCTGTCATAATTTGGACATAGCTAGATGCAAACCCGACCCAATATGTATGAAATGTATGTTTCAAAGATTTAATAAAGAACAAGGCTTAACAAATCTGGAGAGAGAAGGCCTAAGAGAGGACGATCATTAGCAGGTTTTTATTTTTCGAGTTCGAGTTCAAGAACCTGGCACTTCCTGGTCAAGTTAAAACAAGTCCAAAAAACAAAGAGTTGGTAAAAACCAATCACAGAGCAGCTCATTTAGCGTCGAGCCTATAGCGAACTTCCACGTCACGCAGGTCAACCAATGAGAAGGAAGAAGAGCTTTCTTCCTAAATCGAGAACACAAAATTGGCAGTGAGGAGCTGGACACTACCGAGTTAGCACAAGTTAGGAGCTGGACACCACCGAGTTAGCACCTACAGTAGGAACTTGGATCCCATCGAGCTAGCACCTGGCACTCTGGAGTCATTCTCACCCGCTCAATCCTTCAGATAAGTTAATCATAGCACTATGTGAACCGTTATAGCCACTAGTTCTCATCCGCTCAACCTCTCAAACCCTTCTCTCCTCTAATTAATTGCCTTTATTCAACCAATCAACCCTTTGTCCTCGCTATTTTTCCCCTGATGTGAACACCTGTCCACTCAGCACCAACGACTGCGCCAACACCTCAACGAGTATCGATCAACTCACAACATTATTTCACCCGTAATACCACATGTATTTTGATAATTTGAAACTCGTAAATTTGAATCTCTCGATAAAGTGAACATTTTTTCCCGGTCCCTTGAAAAATACTCGATAAGTTGAATAAAATCAATATTAATTGGTTCCCTCGGTAATTGGAAGTTAAAGGAATAGTATCTTTGCCTTGGAATTGTATCATTATTCTTGTCTCAAATAAATTGCCGCGATATCCTGAATTTTTGCTTTCATAGTTTTCTACATTACAAAATCATCATTTTATCTATTCTACCAATATACCAGGTCTATTAGTATGAAACGCGAAAATTTTCAGAGAATTCAAAAGTTCACCAATTCCATACAACAAACGATTTTTTATTCAAAGTAACTGCCCTGATTAGCTATAAACTCGGACCACTTTTCAGGCAATTTTCGAATTCCTTGTCTGAAAATTTCTATTCCTTTTGAGTCGAACCAGTCAACAAGTCATTTTCGGAGTATGTCTGAGTTCGTGAATTCCTGGTTTTTTAGGGCGTGTCCTAAAGATGTGAAAAGGTGGTAGTTCGACGGCGCTAAGTCTGGTGAGTACGGCGGGTGGGGTTAGAGTTCCCAGCCCAAGTCTTTTATGGTGTTTTTGACCACCGTAGCGTTGTGGGCTGGAGCGTTGTCATACTGCAGTATCAGGTTGTTGTGCTTTTCACGCCATTCCGGTCTTTTTTCATATAACGCTTCTCTCAAACTGTGCATTTGTTGTTCGTAGCGACTAGTATTGACCATTTTGCCAGGTTTCGGGAGCTCGAAATATACTACGCCAGTCTGGTCCCACCATATGCAAAGCATTGCCTTTTTTCCGAAGCGATTGGGCCTAGGCGTCTGTTTTGGATATTGGCCGGGCAGGCCCCACGACTTTTGGCGCGTAGGATTGCTGAAGTGGATCCATTTCTCATCAGAAGTTACAATTCGGTACAAAAATGACTTCTTTTCATGCCTGGCGAGCAGCCCTCCGCAGGTTACCAGACGCCGTTATTGCTGCCTTTCGCTCAACTCGTGGGGGACCCATCTGCAAAGCTTTTGGGTCATTCCGAGGCTGTTTAAACGTAGAGAAACAGCACCTTGAGACACCTGGAGCTGTTTTGCGAGTTTCTCCTGCATTTGGGTACTGTCCTCATCCAACAAAGCTTGCAGTTCAGCGTCCTCGAACTTTTGGGGCGGTTTTCCACGTGGTTCATTATCAAGTTCAAAATCGCCACTTTGGAAATTTTTAAACCACCTGTAACACTGCGATTTGCTCAGAGCGTGGTCGCTGTAAACTTCCTCGAGCATTCGGTGGGCTTCAGTGTCACTTTTCTTCCAGTTGAAGGCGAACAACAAAACTTCCCGCAAATGGACACTTTTTGGCTCGGAAAACGCCATTTTCCACAGGCTCCAGAAAATTTTCACGATTTGAATTTTTCTAAAACTGCAAGCATGCTGATGCCACGTGAGTCAAAGAACAAAACGCCTACAACAGCGCCACCGTCGGCTCAAATAAAGTTGCACAGCGGCCTCTGGCGCCCATTTTCGCGTTTCATACTAATAGACCGGTTATATTTTGTAGAAAAATTAAAACTAGCCTTGACTTTTGCGCAATTAATAGGTATAAAATCTTACTTTTGATAAATAATCTTTAAGATAATAAACTCATAGATAAAAAAAAAACTTGTTATCATCATCGCAATGAGGGCGCTGCTTGCGAGTTAAATCTACAAATCTGCAAAAAACTCTAAGGATATTCAAGATATTCAAGATATTATTTTTCAAAACCCTTCCCGGGGATATACTTAATAATATCCCAAAATTTCACGGCGATTGGATGTATGGTTTTTGAATCTATAGAGTACAGACAGACAGACAAACAGACAAATAGACAGACATTCAATTTTATATATATATAGATTTCACGGCGATTGGATGTATGGTTTTTGAATCTATAGAGTACAGACAGACAAACAAACAGACAGACATTCAATTTTATATATATAGACTAGCGGATGTACCCGGCTTCGCCCGGGGTTTTACCCGAGTAAAGGTTTGTCTAACGAACATTTTTTAAAACAATTATCTATAAACTTATTTAAAAAAAAATAGATATATTTTGATAATTTGAAACTCGTAAATTTGAATCTCTCGATAAAGTGAAAATTTTTCCCGGTCCCTGTGTGCCATGTCATCCTGAATTTTGTCTTTCCTAATTTTCTACCTTACAAAATCATCGTTTTATCTAGTGAACATTTTTCCCGGTCATTTGAAGAATACTCGATAAGTTGAATAAAATCAATATTAATTGGTTCCCTCGGTAATTGGAGAAGTTAAAGTAATAGTATCTTGCCTTGGAATTGTATCATTTTTCTTGTCACAAATAAATTGCCGTGTCATCCTGAATTTTGTCTTTTCTAATTTTCTATATTACAAAATCATCATTTTATCTATTCTCCCAATATATATGTTGTAGATAAATGATAAAACTAACTTTGACTTTTGCGCAATTAATAGGTAGAAAATCTTACTTTTGATAAATAATCTTTAAGATAATAAACTCATAGATAAAAAAAAACTTGTTATCATCATCGCAATGAGGGCGCTGCTTGCGAGTTAAATCTACAAATCTGCAAAAAACTCTAAGGATATTCAAGATATTCAAGATATTATTTTTCAAAACTCTTCCCGGGGATATACTTAATAATATCCCAAAATTTCACGGCGATTGGATGTATGGTTTTTGAATCTATAGAGTACAGACAGACAGACAAACAGACAAATAGACAGACATTCAATTTTATATATATATAGATTTCACGGCGATTGGATGTATGGTTTTTGAATCTATAGAGTACAGACAGACAAACAAATAGACAGACATTCAATTTTATATATATAGACTAGCGGATGTACCCGGCTTCGCCCGGGGTTTTACCCGAGTAAAGGTTTGTCTAACGAACATTTTTTAAAACAATTATCTATAAACTTATTTTTAAAAAAATAGATATATTTTGATAATTTGAAACTCGTAAATTTGAATCTCTCGATAAAGTGAAAAATTTTCCCGGTCCCTGTGTGCCATGTCATCCTGAATTTTGTCTTTCCTAATTTTCTACCTTACAAAATCATCGTTTTATCTAGTGAACATTTTTCCCGGTCCCTTGAAGAATACTCGATAAGTTGAATAAAATCAATATTAATTGGTTCCCTCGGTAATTGGAGAAGTTAAAGTAATAGTATCTTGCCTTGGAATTGTATCATTTTTCTTGTCACAAATAAATTGCCGTGTCATCCTGAATTTTGTCTTTTCTAATTTTCTATATTACAAAATCATCATTTTATCTATTCTCCAAATATATATGTTGTAGATAAATGATAAAACTAACTTTGACTTTTGCGCAATTAATAGGTAGAAATCTTACTTTTAATAAATAATTTTTAAGATAATAAACTCATAGATAAAAAAAAACTTGTTATCATCATCGCAATGAGGGCGCTGCTTGCGAGTTAAATCTACAAATCTGCAAATAACTCTAAGGATATTCAAGATATTAAAGATATTATTTTTCAAAAACTTTCCCGGGGATATACCTAATAATATCCCAAAATTTCACGGCGATTGGACGTATGGTTTTTGAATCTATAGAGTACAGACAGACAAACAGACAGACATTCAATCTATATATATAAAAATGAATGTATGTCTGTTTGTTTTTCCTTTATGCCTGACCAAACCACTCATTGGATCGCCATGAAACTTTGGGAAGTTATTTAGTATAGTACTGGGAAGGTTTCTAGCAAATAAAATTTTTGAAATAACTTTTCGCCTAGATATAATCAAGATAAATATTCTAATTTATCTGTTATAATTCAACAATCTGCTCTAAATATTATCATGATGATACGATGATTTTGTAATGTAGAAAATTAGGAAAGACAAAATTCAGGATGAAATGGCAATTTATTTGAGACAAGAATAATGATACAATTCAAAGGCAAGATACTATTCCTTTAACTTCCAATTACCGAGGGAACCAATTAATATTGATTTTATTCAACTTATCGAGAATTTTTCAAGGGACCGGGAAAAAATGTTCACTTTATGGAGAGATTCGTTAAACAAACCTTTACTCGGGTAAAACCCGGGCGAAGCCGGGAATATCCATTTCGTAGCTTAACCCGTCTCTCCAAGAGGCAGTCTCTTATTAAAGGTGTATTAGAGATTCTTTAATAGCAATTAGAATCTTCAATGAGAGACCACCAACAGGAGAAACAAGTTGATTCATGTTTTTAGGTGGTCTTTCTTAAGAGACTCTATTTACATATATTAAAATATGAAAAAATTAAAATATTTTATCAAGATAAATATTCTAATTTATCTATATATATAAAAATGAATGTATGTGTGTCTGTTTGTTTGTTTGTTTGTCCTTTATGCCTGACCAAACCACTCATTGGATCGCCATGAAACTTTGGGAAGTTATTTAGTATAGTACTGGGAAGGTTTCTAGCAAATAAAATTTTTGAAATAACTTTTCGCCTAGAAATAATCAAGATAAATATTCTAATTTATCTGTTATAATTCAACAATCTGCTCTAAATATTATCATGATGATACGATGATTTTGTAATGTAGAAAATTAGGAAAGACAAAATTCAGGATGACACGGCAATTTATTTGAGACAAGAATAATGATACAATTCAAAGGCAAGATACTATTCCTTTAACTTCCAATTACCGAGGGAACCAATTAATATTGATTTTATTCAACTTATCGAGTAGTTTTCAAGGGACCGGGAAAAAATGTTAACTTTATCGAGAGATTCGTTAGACAAACCTTTACTCAGGTAAAACCCAGGCGAAGCCGGGCGGGTCCGCTAGTTTTATATACAGATATCAACATATATAGTCACGACCGTCTTTCCTCAATTCCTCATGTCACGGATGCGCGCGCATAATCATTATGATCATTATCATTATCTAATGATAATAATAATAATAATTATTATTATATTATTATTATTATTTTATCTATTCTATCAACATATTAATATATATAGTCACGACCGTCACGGGCGGGCGGGCGGGCCGGACGGCCGGCCGGTTCTGTCACGGATGCGCGCGCATCATCATTATGATCATTATCATTATCCAAATAATTTGGATTATAGATTAGAAGGTAATAAGACCAAATCTACTGATAAGGTACAATTTGGAATATAGATTAGAAGCAGAAGGTAATAAGACCAAATCTAATGATAAGGTACAATTTGGATTACCAACATATATAGTCACGACCGTCTTTCCTCAATTCCTCATCGCTGTCACGGATGCGCGCGCATCATCATTAGTATAATATAAAAAGCCAACAATGAAGAATGAATGTAAGATAAAAAGCCAACAATGAAGAGTAAATATGATATAAAAAGCCAACAATAAAGATTGAATGTAAGATAAAAAGCCAACAATGAAGAGTGAATGTAATATAAAAAGCCAACAATGAAGAATAAATGTAAGATAAAAAGCCAACAATGAAGAATGAATGTAAGATAAAAAGCCAACAATGAAGAGTAAATGTAATATAAAAGCCAACAATGAAGAATAAATGTAAGATAAAAAGCCAACAATGAAGAGTAAATATAATATAAAAAGCCAACAATGAAGAATAAATGTAAGATAAAAAGCCAAAAATGAAGAGTAAATATAATATAAAAAGCCAACAATGAAGAATGAATGTAAGATAAAAAGCCAACAATGAAGAGTAAATGTAATATAAAAAGCCAACAATGAAGAATAAATGTAAGATAAAAAGCCAACAATGAAGAGTAAATATAATATAAAAGCCAACAATGAAGAGTGAATGTAAGATAAAAAGCCAACAATGAAGAGTAAATGTAATATAAAAAGCCAACAGAGTGAATGTAAGATAAAAAGCCAACAATGAATAGTAAATGTAATATAAAAAGCCAACAATGAAGAATGAATGTAAGATAAAAAGCCAACAATGAAGAGTAAATATAATATAAAAAGCCAACAATGAAGAGTGAATGTAAGATAAAAAGCCAACAATGGAGAGTAAATATAATATAAAAAGCCAACAATGAAGAGTAAATCTCTATATATATAAAAATGAATGTTTGTATGTTTGTATGTTTGTTTGTATGTCCGGTATACAAATTCGCAGTAGTTCACTAATTCAAACCAAAATGTCCATACATAGGTAAAAAAATACGGGGAAGACAATAGGCTATTTTAAAAAATATATAAATCAATTATCAAAACTATATATTATTAGTCAGAAAATGATGACGATATTGCTGTATCATGTTTGATTATCAGATACAAAATTATATCGGGAAAAATTCCAAAAAGCAGAGACCACGGGTGAAACCAGTTCATTATTTTGTACGCAGGAACAAAATTCTAACAGAAAAACATTCATTCGAGCAGAAAACAAAAGCCAGATCATCTTTCTATAAAAATATCGCTTCTCAGACACAAAGTTTGCAGTGGGACATTTCACAAGTGTGACATCCACGGCGCCAATTTATAATTGTAACGAATAGTATTTGAATAAAAACATTTAATCGGGTAAAACCCGGGCGTTGCCCAGGTCATTCATCATTAATATATAGTCACGACTGTCTTTCCTCAATTCCTCATCGCTGTCACGGATGCGCGCGCATCATCATTATGATCATTATCTTCTATAGAAGCTTCTATCTTTATAATTATGTATATTTACGAAAAGTCAATTCGCTCGCGCCTTTAGCGGTGAAAATGAGGGGTAATACCAGCTGACCTAATGAACATGTAAAGTTTGGAGCGGGACGTGACATCCACGGTTCCAATTTATAATTGTAACAAATAGTATTTGAATAAAAACATTCAATCGGGTAAAACAAGGGCGTTGCCCGGGTCATTCGTCTAGTCTAGTCTAGTATATATATATAATATAAAAATGAATGTATGTGTGTCTGTTTGTTTGTCCTTTATGCCTGACCAAACCACTCATTGGATCGCCATGAAACTTAGAAGTTATTTAGTATAGTACTGGGAAGGTTTCTAGCAAATAAAATTTTTGAAATAACTTTTCGCCTAGAAATAATCAAGATAAATATTCTAATTTATCTGTTATAATTCATCAATCTGCTCTAAATATTATCATGATGATACGATGATTTTGTAATGTAGAAAATTAGGAAAGACAAAATTCAGGATGACACGGCAATTTATTTGAGACAAGAATAATGATACAATTCAAAGGCAAGATACTATTCCTTTAACTTCCAATTACCGAGGGAACCAATTAATATTGATTTTATTCAACTTATCGAGTATTTTTCAAGGGACCGGGAAAAAATGTTCACTTTATCGAGAGATTCGTTAAACAAACCTTTACTCGGGTAAAACCCGTGCGAAGCCGGGTACATCCATACAAGAATAATGATACAATTCCAAGGCAAGATACTATTCCTTTAACTTCCAATTACCGAGGGAACCAATTAATATTGATTTTATTCAACTTATCGAGTATTTTTCAAGGGACCGGGAAAAAAAATGTTCACTTTATCGAGAGATTCGTTAGACAAACTTTTACTCGGGTAAAACCCGGGCGAAGCCGGGTACGTCCGCTAGTTATTAATATATAGTCACGACCGTCTTTCCTCAATTCCTCATCGCTGTCACGGATGCGCGCGCATCATCATTATGATCATTATCTTCTATAGAAGCTTCTATCTTTATAATTATGTATATTTACAAAAAGTCAATTCGCTCGCGCCTCTAGCGGTGAAAATGAGGGGTAATACCAGCTGACCTAATGTACATGTAAAGTTTGGAGCGGGACGTTTCACAAGAGTGACATCCACGGCTCCAATTTATAATTCTAACAAATAGTATTGGAATAAAAACATTCAATCGGGTAAAACACGGGCGTTGCCCAGGTCATTTGTCTAGTATAGATATATAGTTATAAATATATAACGTAAATAATATTATTATCATTATTATCATAATATTCTGTGTATTCCAGAATATTATGATCAATTATCAATAATTGTTGGAATAAGCGATCCAAAGATTGGCGTGGAGCCAATGGCGTGGGGGATCCACCAATCAACGGCCGTGGCGGCGCTGCGGTCGACGTCACTACCTACTTGCCTTTAAAATGTTGCTACTTTACCATCTTGTTTTAAGTTACTTTGTTTAATAAATAATCCTTTTATTCCTTGATTCAATCTCAAACTTCAACAGGTTATGGGCCCAGCACGCTTCCACTGCGCCTAAAAGGATTTACCGCCAGCAGTGAGTAAGCCTTTGTTTTGCTCGAAGTTTTAGGCGTCAACCGCCAACCATAACCCTAGTTTCTTTTTGTCGTTGGCCGATTCCAAGACAAAGAAGATGAGCGAAGATTGTCTTTCAAGGATTAAAGTTTTTAATGGTGAAAACTTTTCACTATGGAAATTCCAATTCAGGCTTCTTATGGAACAACAAAAATTACTAGAATTATTGGAAGGCTTAGAAATAAAGCCGAATGTTGTTTCCTCCGACAGTAACTCTGAAAGTTCACTACAGAATTGGAAATCAAAGGACGTTAAGGCAAGGATGTTATTATCACAGGCAATCGAATTAAAGTTTCTTCAGCCCCTGATGAACTGTACTTCCGCTTCACAAATGTGGTAGAAATTACTTGCTATTCATGAACAAAAATCCGAATTTACTATTGGCCTACTTTGGCAACAATTCTTCGATGCACGATTGACATCGGAAACAATAAGTGATTACATAGCAAAAATTGAAAATATTTCTGCACAAATTTCACAAATGGGCGGAACCATAACGGAAGATCAAAAGGTAGCAAAAATTTTAAATACTTTGCCTTCGAGTATGCGCTACTTTGTTGCAGCGTGGGAATCGTTAGATCCGAAAGCTCAAACTCTTAACAATTTAACTGCAAGACTTTTGATTGAAGAAACAAGTAATCAACAAAGCGGTTCTTCTAAACAAGATGAGGCCTTATTACACAGGCAAGCACGAGCGAAGCCTAAAGATACACAACGTTCTTTTCAAGATGCCAAGAAGAACACTAAATGCCACTATTGTCACAAAATTGGACATTGGAGCCGCGAATGTAGAAAAAGATTAGCTAATGAGAAAAATAAATCCAAAAATCTTCATGATTCAAAAGGAAGTTCAAGTGATTATGGACTTATTTTGTGCGATAATCAAGTAGAGCCCAATGATATTTGGTATGCTGACAGCGGTGCAAGCTGCAGCATGACATTTCGACGAGAGTGGTTCAAGACCTACATGCCGTTCACCAGTGATCATCCAATCTACTTGGGAGACAACTCGACACTACTTGCAGAAGGCATGGGAGACATCGAGATTCAAGCCTACGTCGACGGTGGATGGTACAATACGTACATAAGAAATGTGCTCTACTCGCCGCAACTAAAGAAAAATTTGTATAGCCTTTCTACGTCCACAAGAAGAGGATTCAACGTCATTATCAAACATGACAAGCTACCGATCTTAATGGATAATGACCTAAAAGCCGTAGGAGTGCGTCATGACGGCCTCTACAGGATGCTCTTCAAGGTTACGTCATCATCACAAGGATACATCACCAGCGAGAACAAGCTTCAGTTGTGGCACGAGAGACTTGCACATCTTCCAGTTGCTACACTTCGAGAGATGGCGACCAAAGGATTGGTGGATGGTCTGCAGCCTCAAGATTTAGAGGGAGAATTCTTCTTCTGTGAAGGATGCCAACTTGGAAAAGCCCATAGAAAGTCGTGCTATCCCTCAGATGGCAAAAATTACCAGCTAGGTGAGTTTATTTATGCTGATATTTGTGGCCCAATGCAGACTCAATCATTAAGTAAATATCTGTATTTCTGCTTATTTAAAGATTACTTTAGTGGTTATCGCCATATTTATTTTATTAAAAACAAATCAGATGTGCTAGATATATTCAAAGAATATGCTACTCTAATCTATACTCAAACTGGAAATAAGATAAAAGTTCTTAGGACTGATAATGCGCTAGAATTCAAAAGCGATAATTTTGCAGATTTATGTAAAAGATTTGGGATAATTCACGAGTTCACTGCACCTTATGTGCACGAACAGATAGGACGTATAGAAAGAGACAATCGTACGATTGTGGAAGCAGCCAGGTCCATGCTAAATTCACGAAATCTTCCAGGATATTTTTGGGCTGAGGCCTGTAACACAGCAACCTATATTCTAAATAGAAGTGCGACTAAGCAAACCCCTGGAACGACACCTTATGAACTTTTCTTTGGCACAAAGCCTAATGTAGCTAACTATAAAATATTTGGCTGTAATGCTTATATGCATATTCCCAAAGAAAACCGTAAAAAGTGGGATAATAAATCGATAAAACTTATGTTTTTAGGTTATGAGAATACAAGCAAAAATTTTAGATTATGGGATTGGAAAACTAGAAAAATAAGAATTTCTAAAGATGTAACATTCGATGAGAAAGCTACTGCACATTCAGATAGAGAATCTACCAAACCGAAGGAGATATTTTTCCAGATTGGCGGCGGTCCGGATGAATCACCAGTTGCGACACCAAACATTCCAGTGCAGGAAATGCCGCCAGTATCCGATATCAGTTCGCATCCAATGATAACACGCTCTAAAGTTTCGAATAGCAAATGTAACTTTGCGCTGCTCGCTGATGAGCCCAGTAGCTATGTGGATGCAATGGCGAGTTCAGATTCAGAAAGATGGAAATTAGCCATGGATGAAGAGATTGATGCATTAAATAAAAATAAAACATGGACTTTAGAACGTTTGGCAGATGGTCATAAACCTATCGGTTGTAAATGGGTTTATAAAATTAAAACGGAGTCCGATGGTACAATTCAACGGTTCAAAGCCAGATTAGTTGCAAAAGGCTATTCTCAAATCAAAAATGTTGACTATTTCGATACATTTAGCCCAGTAGTCAGGTATGATTCGTTACGCATTCTTTTATCACACGCTGCTTCTGAAAGGATGTTTCTTAAGCAATTCGATGTAAAGACAGCTTTTCTCAATGGCGAATTAGAGGAACTTGTTTATCTTGAACAACCAGAAGGCTACAAGAGAGATGATAATAGCTGCTATAGATTACATAAAAGTCTGTATGGTCTTAAACAATCTTCTAGAAATTGGAATAAGAAATTTACCAATTTTTTGTATAGCCATAATTTCAAAACATCAGACGCCGACCCGTGCATTTTCATTGGAACACACAATGATTCAAATGTTATCTTAGCTCTCTATGTTGATGATGGAATTATTCTATCTAAAGATAAAGAGGCAATAGCTATTATAATGGATGAGTTAGAACACGCATTTGAAATTACATCTGGAAGTGTTAACTTTTTTGTTGGGCTACAAATAGAGCAGTCAGAAGATAGGGCAAGTATTTTCATTCACCAGTCATCATATATTGACAAAATTTTGAGTAAATTTAATATGGCTGACTGTATTCCTGCTTCGGTGCCTATGGATCCTTCTGTCATCTTAACAAAGCAGGACTGTCCTACTCCAGAACAAAAGGAAAAGATGCCTAAATTCCCTTTTCGAGAAGCTGTTGGATCCCTTATGTTTGCATCATGTGTTTCACGTCCAGATATCACTTATGCAGTTTCACAAGTGAGTAAATTCCTAGAATATCCAGGACCTGCACATTGCACAACAGTGAAGAATATTTTCCGTTATCTGAAAGGCACTCCACACATGGGAATTCTCTTCACTGGACAAGACCAACTTGTTGGCTACTCTGACAGTGATTTTGCTCGTGATGTTGACTCCAGAAAAAGTACGACTGGTTATGCCTTCATGATGAACGGAGGAACTGTTTCTTGGGCAAGCCAACGACAACCAATTATCGCACTTTCAACCACCGAAAGTGAATACATCGCTGCCTGCAGTGCTGCTAAGGAATTGATTTGGATCAGAAGACTTCTACAGGGCATCGGCTGTGATATTATTAAAGAAACTGAACTTTATATTTACAACCGAGCAGCAATAAAACTTGTTGAAAATCCAGTATTCCACAAACGAACGAAACATATTGATGTTCGCTACCACTTCATTAGATCCAAACATGAAGAAGGTGAACTTAAAGTGCATCATGTTTGCAGCTCAGAACAGCTAGCTGATATAATGACTAAACCTCTTCCACGAAACCAATTCCACTACTTAAGAGGTCTACTGAACATTTTGGATCGAGAGGGAGTGTTGGAATAAGCGATCCAAAGATTGGCGTGGAGCCAATGGCGTGGGGGATCCACCAATCAACGGCCGTGGCGGCGCTGCGGTCGACGTCACTACCTACTTGCCTTTAAAATGTTGCTACTTTAACATCTTGTTTTAAGTTACTTTGTTTAATAAATAATCCTTTTATTCCTTGATTCAATCTCAAACTTCAACAATAATAAATATATTATCAATAATATTCGTTAGGCAAACTTCCACTCGGATTAAACCTGGGCGAAGCCGGGTACACATCCGCTTGTTATATATATAAAAATGAAATCCAAAATCGATGTTTGTTATCGCGTTGCGCAAAATCTACAGAATCAATCATTATGAAATTTTGCATGTAGGTAGCTGAAGATTTCGTTTAACATATAGGCTATTCAAAAAAAAACTAAAAAAGTTAATGTGCTTTTTTTTAAATAAAAACCAACAAGCGATAGTTCCAGCCTTTTACCGCTTGGCGCAGCACTGGTCGCGACGATAAATTAATTTGATTGGTTAATAATTTTACACGTAGTTTGTTTACACGATGAATGTTAATTTATTTACACGACGAATGTTTTTAAAAGGTAAGATTATCCAATCGCTGTGAAACTTTAGGAAGTTATATTTTCTATACTACTTGGAAGATTTCTGGTTTGAATTCGATTTGAAATAAATATTCTTTGCAAATTTTCTACTTTCACTCGCAAGCAGCGCCTCTCGCGGTTTCTGGTGAAATTACAATTATAAATTGTAAAGATGCTGAAATGTGTTCCAAGTATAATAAATTTAATTAGAAATATAGTAATATATAATATTCTAAAAACGTTGTAAAAAAACTTGGCATTTCAATAATAATATTATATATATATATATAATTGAATGTCTGTCTGTTTGTCTGTCTGTCTATACTCTATAGATTCAAAAACCATACATCCAATCGCCGTGAAATTTTGGGATATAATTAGGTATATCCCCGGGAAGGTTTTTGAAAAATAATTTCTTGAATATCTTGAATATCCTTAGAGTTATTTGTAGATTTAACTAAATGATGATGATTATTTATCAAAAGTAAGATTTTCCACCTATTAATTGCGCACAAGTTAAGGTTAGTTTTATTATTTATCTACAGCATATATATTGGGAAGAATAGAAAAATGATGATTTTGTAATGTAGAAAATTAGGAAAGACAAAATTCAGGATGACACAGCAATTTATTTGAGACAAGAATAATGATACAATTCCAAGGTAAGATACTATTCCTTTAACTTCTCCAATTACCGATGGAACCAATTAATATTGATTTTATTCAACTTATCGAGTATTTTTCAAGGGACCGGGAAAAAATGTTCACTTATAAAATGATGATTTTGTAATGTAGAAAATTAGGAAAGACAAAATTCAGGATGACACGGCAATTTATTTGAGACAAGAATAATGATACTATTCCAGGGCAAGATACTATTCCTTTAACTTCCAAATACCGAGGGAACCAATTAATATTGATATTATTCAACTTATCGAGTATTTTTCAAGGGACCGGGAAAAATGTTCACTAGATAAAATGATGATTTTGCAATGTAGAAAATTAGGAAAGACAAAATTCAGGATGACACAGCAATTTATTTGAGACAAGAATAATGATACAATTCCAAGGCAAGATACTATTCCTTTAACTTCCAATTACCGAGGGAACCAATTAATATTGATTTTATTCAAGTTATGGAGTATTTTTCAAGGGACCGGGAAAAAATGTTCACTAATCGAGAGATTCAAATTTACGAGTTTCAAATTATCAAAATATATCTTTTTTTTTATATATATAAGTTTAAAGAGAATTGTTTTAACAAATGTTCGTTAGACAAACCTTTACTCGGGTAAAACCCGGGCGAAGCCGGGTACATCCGCTAGTATATATTTAAAGAAAATATTGTAACGTTTTGGTGTTAAATGTTAAAATTTAATGTTAAAATATATTTTTACATGAATTTCAGTTTATTTACTCGACGAATGTTTTTAAAAGGTAAGATTATCCAATCGCCGTGAAACTTTAGGAAGTTGTATATTTACTATAGTACTGGAAAGGTTTCTGGTTTGAATTTGATTTGAAATAAATATTATTTGCAATTTTATTTGCAAATTTCCTACTTTCACTCACAAGCAGCGCCTCTCACGGTATCTGGTGAAATTACATTTATAAATTGTAAAAATGATAAAATGTGTTCCAAGTATAATAAATTTAATATTTAATTTGAGGATTAGTATATATTTAAAGAAAATATTTTATTTTAAATTTAATAAATATTTTCAAAAAAATATTTGTTTCATAAATATATTTAAACGCATATAACAATATTCATATACGTTCATAAATTTACATATAAAAAAGAAGAGATAATTTTTCCAGGAAACAATATAATATGCCATCAGGAGAACAGTCCAAATATAAATACAGCAATAATTGTTAGAAACAATGCGTTATGCGTTACAAATTAAACTAATAAAAGAATTTACTAACTCCTTCGCCACAACCATTACTATTCAAACAGAAAGTAAGAAAATTGCTATATCAAATATTTATATTCACCCCAATTCTATGATAAAGGAGCACGGAACATTCTTGAGAGCACTAACTGAAACATTTATAAACACGCCCCTAATTATAAATGGTGACTTTAACGCCAGATCGCCATTAAGGTATGATTCCACTAAAAATTTCAACGGGCATAGTTTGATCCCCATCATTGACGAAACGAACTTAATCATACATAATAATAAATCCACTACATGTCGAAATGCTAGTGTGATTGATCTTACGCTGACTAACAAAAAAGCAATAGCAGCTGTCAGAGACTGGCACACAGAACAAATATCGCAGATCTCTGATCATGTAGCAATAATCTATGAAGTACATAAACTGATAATTTCACCACAGCTACCAATTATTCTACAAGGAAATTCAGTGAAGAAAAGGCGAACTGGTCAAATTTTGGGCAGAATTTCAATAAAATAGATCAAAATAATATATAATAAGACGCTTAACACATGAAAAAACAATAGAAAAAAATAAAAGATAAGTGGGTCAGGTGTGGATATTAAAAATAAAAAAAGGCATCTCCTGACCACGAGCACATGTGCTTTTTAGCGTCTTTACGCAAATTTGGCCTTAAATACCCATTTTCTGATTTCTCAGGAAGCCATTGGGACCAAAAATATTTTTTGGTCGCAGTGGTTACAGCCTTCTCCACGCTGACGAGCGCCAACAGCGCGAAACGCGTTCGTGGATGGCTTTTCTTGATAAATCAAGAAATTGGGTTGGCCAAATATCACGAAGCAAGCTAAATAAACGTTTAGTTTATTTTTGCTCCACTAGTTGGCGCTCTGCCATTTAAAAAGCACATGTGCTCGTGGTCAGGAGATGCCTTTTTTATTTTTAATATCAACACCTGACCCACTTATCTTTTATTTTTTCTCTATTGTTTTTTCATATATATATATACTAGATGAATGGCCCGGGCAACGCCCGGGTTTTACCCGAGTGCGTATATATTTTAAAAATGTTTTAATTAAAATACTATTCGTTACAATTATAAATTGGCGCCGTGGATGTCTCTCTTGTGAAACGTCCCGCCCCCAAACTGTGTGTGTCTTGAAAATATAAAAATGTGAAAGGAAAAATATGTCCAGGGTAGCCTAGTGGTCATGGCATCTGCCCGGTAAGCGGAAGGTCGTGGGTTCGATTCCCATCCCTTGACACTTTTTTTATTTTATCCATTCTGACCAAAATCTATCCGTGAACTTCACACAGAGAGAATAAGGCAATTATATAAGTAGATAATCCAAATTGTGCCTTATCACACACAATTTTTTTATTTGGCCGTATTACCTTGTGTTTATAATCTATGACGTAATGCCGGCGGCGCGCGCCCGTTGGCTGCCGGCGAGCACGTGACCTCCCTGTGCGCGCGCATCCGTGACAGAACCGGCCGGCCCATGACGGTCGTGACTATATATATAATGGATGGATAATAATAATAATAATTATTATTATTATTATTATCATTAGATAATGATATTGATCATAATGATGATGCGCGCGCATCCGTGACAGAACCCATGACGGTCGTGACTATATATGTTGACTAGACGAATGGCCCGGGCAAGGCCCGGGTTTTACCCGAGTGTGTATATATTTTTAAAATGTTTTAATTAAAATACTATTCGTTAAAATTATAAATTGGCGCCGTGGATGACTCTCTTGTGAAACGTCCCGCCCCAAACTGTGTGTGTCTTGAAAATATAAAAATAAAAATGTGAACGGAAAATATGTCCAGGGTAGCCTAGTGGTCATGGCATCTGCTCGGTAAGCGGAAGGTCGTGGGTTCGACTCCCATCCCTTGACACTTTTTTTATTTTATCCATTCTGACCAAAATCTATCCGTGAACTTCACACAGTGAACTTCACACAGAGAGAATAAGGCAATTATATAAGTAGATAATCCAAATTGTGCCTTATCACACACTATTTTTTTATTTGGCCGTATTACCTTGTGTTTATAATCTATGCGTAATGCCGGCGGCGCCCGCCCGTTGGCTGCCGGCGAGCACGTGACCTCCCTGTGCGCGCGCATCCGTGACAGAACCGGCCGGCCCATGACGGTCGTGACTATATATATAATGGATGGATAATAATAATAATAATTATTATTATTATTATTATCATTAGATAATGATAATGATCATAATGATGATGCGCGCGCATCCGTGACAGAACCCATGACGGTCGTGACTATATATGTTGATATATACAGTGGACCCTCGGTTTACGAGCACCTTGGAGTACGAGCTTTTCGCAGTACGAGCAAAATTTTTTGAAAAATTTTACCTCGGATTACGAGTGAAATTTCGCATTACGAGCAACTCGTGATGGTTGCCCATAATCGTGATGGATTAAAATTCACTGGGATCCCTCCCTTCAGATCAGATTCGGTAAATATGTAAAATGTGGGAAACTGTGCAATTGTTCGTAGCAAGAAGAATTGCCCGAGTTTTAATTATTAAAAATAAGAAATTAGTTTCGCACTACGAGCGTTTTGGAGTACGAGCATGGCTCTGGAACGGATTATGCTCGCAAACCGAGGGTCCACTGTATGTGTTTGTCGGCTATGCATGCCCTCAATATGTAACTAATCTTGCTGAAATTTGAACAGGACAGAGTTAAATCTGGAAGATATTTTTTTCGCACTTTTACCCAAGAAAATTATAATTAACCAAGTACTGAGCAACAATATTTTTTGGTCATAAATGATGATGACAATATTACTGAATCATGTTTGATTGACATAAACAAAATTATATAGGGGAATATTCACTAAAGCAGACCATGGGCGAAGCCAGATGATAATATTTAGTAGGCAGGAACAAAATTATACCAGCGAAACATTCACTCGAGCAGAAGACACACGAAGCCAGGTCATCTCTATATATAAAATATCGTTTCTCGGCCTTTTGGCTAAGATCGTGTAGTATATCTCTATATATTTTTATTTATATATATATATATATATTTAAATTCTATTCAGTAGAGAATGTGGATATGTTTGCTCTAAAAATATATTTTATATAAATATATAATGTAACGAATATTATTATCATAATATTCTGTGTGTTCCGGAATATTATTATCAATAATATTCGTTAGGCAAACTTTTACTCGGATAAAACCCGGGCGAAGCCGGGTACACATCCGCTAGTATTTTATATACACTGCGTGACATTGAAAATGGAACACCAAGAAATAGTGGCCAGAAAATTATGCAAATTTCAGGGTAGACGCGCTTAACCGAGTTATGCAAATAATGTAAAATGCGCAGCTCTCGTGCGCACATGGAGTAAGATATAAGGGAAGGAACATTTGCAGAAAGGACAGTATTCGTGTCGGTATTTTTTCAAGGAAAATCATTGTAGAAATTTTGTTCTTGTGTCAAAAGACACGTGTAATAACAGAGAATGCCAGGTCATCGTAAACGGAGGCAGTTCAAGCAGACAGACGCTTTTACGAGGGGCATGGTGATCGGACTGAAAAGGGCAGGTTGGTCTATACGTCAAATCGCAGCTGATACACACCTTGGTGCGTCCACGGTGCACCGACTGTGGAGAAGATGGTTGGAACAAGGAAATGTGGCAATTTATAGGAATGTCGGTGCAACCAGAGTGACGTCAGCACGTGTGGATCGGCGTATCCTTCGACAAGCAGTGGCGGCCCCACAAGCCACTTGTACCGCCATCCTGCAACATGTGCAAGACACCCTAGATCATTCCATCTCGACCAGAACCATTTCCCGTCGATTGGTTGCTAATGGCTTGCACTCATGCCGTCCGCTAAGAAGACTGCCATTGACCCCACCGAATAGGCGCCAACGTTTGAAATGGTGCCGGGCTAGATCGACGTGGATGACGGAATGGCACAGGCTCGTGTTCTCAGATGAGTCGCGTTTCTGCTTGTCCAGTGATAGTCGCCGTGTATGCGTGTGGCGTCGACGTGGAGAAAGGTCCAATCCGGCAGCAATTGTGGAACGCCCCACCGTGCGACAACGTGGAATCATGGTTTGGGGCGCAATCGCGTATGATTCCAGGTCACCTTTACTTCGTATTCAGGGCACTATGACGGCCCAACGATACGTTGATGATGTGCTACGACCGGTGACACTCCCCTACCTTCAGGGGGTACCCAATGCCCTTTATCAGCAGGATAACGCCCGACCGCACACTGCTCGCATTAGCCAACAAGCTCTGCAAGATGTACAGATGCTTCCCTGGCCACCGTACTCTCCTGATCTCTCACCAATCGAGCACGTCTGGGACATCATTGGACGCCGTTTGCATGCCTTGCCACAGCCGCGTTCAGAAGACGAACTGTGGCAAATGGTTGAGAGGGAATGGAGAGCCATCCCTCAGGACGCCATCCGTACTCTGATTGACTCTCTACCTAGACGTGCTGCTGCGTGCAATGCCGTCCGCGGTGGTCCTACTTGCTACTAAGCCGACACCGTTCTCGCTCTGTATTATGACTATCATTTTGAAATAAAGATCACTTATTGTTCGTCCCTGTCTCTCTCTGTCTGCCGAGTTTCATCACTTTCTGGCCACTATTTCTTGGTGTTCCATTTTCAATGTCACGCAGTGTATGTCAATTTTCTATTTTAAATTTATTTATATATATATAGTACATTTTAAACTCTCTCTGTATAATAATGACACTTTTAGTATATGTCACATATCTTCCAATTAGTTAAAAACCGATACCTTAAAAGATCCTGCCCTTCTTTTGGAATGTACACCGTTTCTGTTTGCTGCCACCCCCATATTTTATATATAAACTAGTTGTATTTTAACCCCCTATTTGTATGTAACACTAAAAATGTTGACCTCAAAATAAAGATCCAAAGCGTGTTCGGTCAGCTGGTGGCAGGGACAGAGGGGAGGAAAAAGGCCAAAGCCCAGCCCATGTGGGGCCCCCAGGGACTCCTTATAGACGACCCCCCTGTAAACAGGACAGGTTTTGGGCGGAGGTCAGCAGCAGATGGTGCTAGTGGGAGGCTCTGCAGACGGCTTCTCTCTAACACACAGTCTCTCCTTCCAGGTCTCGGGGATAAGCATCCAAGTTTGTGTCATGGCCTCTACCTCTGTCCCGTGGGCTGTCCCCGATCACTCTCGGTGCTAACATCCAGCCCTGCCTCTGCTTCTTGTTGACCGCGTGTGGGAAGAACATCAACACTCGTCTCACGTACGCGACTGCCAGCCTATCCATACGTCGACATTTGCAACAATATTACATATATATTTATCCTTATTTAATATTATTTATTTAAATTTATTCAATTTTGTATTTAACCATATATAATCTTATATGAACTTCGAAATAAAGTAGTTTCAATCTCTCTCTCTCTCTCTTGAGATTCAATAAATAAAATGTGAAAATATATTTGTAAAATAAGGGTTTAAATTGACTTCGGTTTATACACAATAGAACCTTCTTTAAGAGACCACCTAAAAATGGATACACCCGGTTTTTCCTAGAGGCTATCTCTCATTGAAGGTTGGAGGAGTTAGGTTTAAACATTCTATGAAAAAGCTAATTCACCCTTTGACACAATGGTCAAAAAATGTACCTAGCAATGTATACCAGCCCATGTTGGAATAGAGGGCAATGAACAGGCTGATGGCCTAGCGAAGGAGGGACGAAAACAGGCACTGGAAACCAATTCAATAACATTAAAGACGCAAATACAAAAGCAAAACTCATTATAAAAACCAAAATACCCCAGCTCATATGTAACCTCAATATTAACAGAGAATTAACAACAACAATTTCGAGAATCAGAACAGGACATTTTAAAGGAATGAAGATAAACCCAGATATGACTAGATCCTACAGGAAATGCAATAACTGTCACAACAACCAACTTACTCCGGAACATATATACCCGGCTATCCTTGCAGCCCTCTATATGACAGACATCAATCCAGAAGAGGACATTCATATGGATAAGGCACCTCAGTTGGCCTGGTATTGTGATCAGGGTGTACGGACCGATCTGATCTGCTCCATGGACAAGATACCACCATCACCCCTGAAGGCTTACAGAACTTCCCCAAGAGCCAAGACTAACCCAGATAGGTTGCAATTATTGTACGTGATTCCAATAATCTATATAACACATAAAAAAGAGAGAAAAATCACAAATCTTCCCAGTTGGTCTCGAGTACCACGCCATCATCATCTCCTCAGCAGCGTAGCACGCGATCTACGTTTCCTTCGTAGACCTCGAAATACGTGGTGTCGCTGTAGACACGCTGGCGATCATTCATCAAACTCTGCAGAGGTGGTAGAGGCGCTATGAACATATTCATTGTATATAACATATACAGTAGAACCTTACTTCAAAATACGCCTAATTTCAGGGCCAAAGTGTCTTTTAGAGAGAGGTGTCTTCTTACCAGAGAGTTGCAAAATAGCAAAAAAGTTTATTTTGCAAATGAAAACTGTCCTTTGTAGAGAGGTGTCCTCTCTTGGAGGTTGTTCTACTGTAAATATATATATATATATGGTAATTTAAAACAACAACCTCATATTGTGTAGATAACTTATAACAAGATTGTCATGTTGTATATAGAGACACATCTATAAATAATTATGCGCATGATTAATCTGTGTCATTGCATCACCTATGTAATGTAATTTGTACAAAGTGGATAAATAAATAAAATCTGTAATAGATTTAAGAGTTGAGCTAAAGCAGAGATCGAGCATAGTATTACCAAAACAACAGTCTAAAGATGGAACTCATAAATCAGGTAGATTCACAATTCCCACGACAGGCCACCCACACTGTCACATGTGGTGGAATGCAGAGACCCCTCTCACACCTGGACAGGTAAAGGCGCCCTTTCTCAAACGCCCCTGTCACATAAGGTCACCCCGTCTTTAACCTATAAATCATCACCTTACAGGGACTTGACAGCTCAGTACAGTTCAGTCAGTTGAGTTTAGTTCACCCTTAGCGTCAGCTCACGTCGGTCGTACCTTATGTCGATCTCAACTATCATGTAGACGAGCAAGAAACTTCTATGTCTCCATCTTTCGCTCCTGGCTCAACTTTTATCTGTTAACGGAACTTTCTTAGTGCAACTGTGTCTTCGTTTTTTGTGTATGGATATCCCCAAGCTTTTCCACTCTGCCTCGACCACGACTGCCTGTATTTTGTGAGAACTTTTAAAGGTCTTCCAAGGTGCAGAGAGGTACTGGAAAACTCTACATCCTGACTGTTCCTCTTGGTCAACACAGTACAACAAGAGCTACCAGGACTTCAACCTTATTTCAGTAGTCGACAGGATACTACAAGTCGACATCAAACTCAACAAATCATTACAGTGAGTCGACAAGATCTCTTATTTCAGTAGCCGACAGGATAACCAAAACGAAGGATACCAAACGAAGAAAGCTAGATAGTCCAGATAGAAGCGAGAAAGTGCAAAGATGGAAGAGCAAACCGAACAGTCCAACGATGCGACCGGGCTATCTGTTCCCCAACAAGATACGACATTTGAAGAGGAGGAAACGTCGCCGCCCCAAGGGACCTCCGCAGACCCGCTGACACAGATCGCCGATGCCCTGAATAAGCTGCTGGTCGCCCGATCTCCGAGGGAGATAGATGTGAGTCCATACGATGGTACCTTTGAAGCCCAGAGCTTTTTCGACAACTTCGATGCCCAAGCAGACCGAGCTAAACTGACCTACACGGACCGCCTACGCAAGTTACCCTGCTACCTGCAAGGTAAGCCCCTACAATATTTCCGAAACCTACGGTTAGATAGGTTATTTTATATTGATGTCCGCCAAACCTTGATAGATTTATTCCCAACAGCGACAGAAGCGTCGTTTTCACGCTTCCTAGCCATCAAATTGACACCCCAAATGCCCCTAGAAGACTACTACCAAAACAAAACGGTAATGGGCATGAAATTAAACCTACCCGCCGACATATTAATAGATTCTCTGACCGAAGGACTACCCGTCGCAGATCAGCGATTAATCGCCACGGTGCAGCCAAACACCATTAAAGAATGGTTCGACCTAGTGTCGAGAATAAGAAGAACCCAGTGTGCCACCAGTGCAGTGTACCAGCGCTAAGTAGACAAGGCCCCACATCCAACCTACCACAACCCACCACCGCGGCACAACAACCAGCGGTCATCACGTGTAACGTACCAAGTTGCACCCCCACCCTCGCCTTGCAAGTATTGCAATGTTATGCACTGGCACTCCCAGTGTGAACAACGGTTCCAACAGGACCGAACAAGCCAAGTCTACAGCGCCAGACCACGCACAACCACTGTACCAAAATCTGGTACCCGACCCAAGGTCCAATCTCGGAGCCCTGTTCCCCAAGTCCAAGCTGCAAGCCGAGACGACTCTACAAGCCCCGCGAGCAGCTCAACGGTAGGAAAACCTGAAACTTATTTTCGTTGAACAGCTTATAATATGGACTGAATTGTCACCTAATGTAAATTTGCCCTTTTTAATAGACACGGGAGCATCTATAAACCTACTTAACTTAGATATTTTAAGAACCATAGAAAATAGGTTACCATATAAAATTATTATCCATCAGTACAGTTTAACTATAAACGCAATAGCCCACAATGTAAATACCCTTGGATATATATTTTTAAAACTTAAAATAGGTAACCTCACCCAAAAACTAAAATTTTTTATAGTAGAAGCTTCACTACCTTTTGGTATTTTATCTATTAATACCCTTAAAATATTTAAATTAATCATAGATTTTAATAATCTCCAAATTTATCAAAATAATGATGCTCTCCCAACGAATGTCTATAAGTTCACCAAGTGCAAACAGGATTTATGTCCCACTCAACCGAGAAAAACGGATATTTTTACCACCTTCCCCTCGAACCAATCCTGTTTACACGTGGCGGACCCTACCCCAATTATATGTTCCCCCACTATTGTTTCACCCACTATATCTCCTACCCATGATATTGAGATTTCTATACCTTCTAATGCGACACCTCAGTTAGAACATTGTCCACACGAACTCCACCGAATTCTATATGAATTCTCGCATGTGTTCTCTACTAATAAATACAATGTGCCCAAATTGAACATACCACCGGTAAAAATCAATACCACCACAGATAAAATAATAGCATTACGCCCATATAGAGTGCCACTACACGACCAACAAGAAATACAAACCCAAATAGAGCAAATGCTCCAACATGGAATTATTGCCCCGTCAGTTTCACCTTATGCCAGTCCAATAACTCTTGTCACAAAACGTGACAAAACGAAACGTTTCTGTATTGATTACAGAAAACTTAATGAAATCATCGCTCCAGACGTACATCCTTTACCTTTAATAGAAACCATTCTTGACAAATTGTCGAAAGCCAAATACTACTCTTCTGTAGATATAGCATCCGCATATTGGCAAGTGGAAGTAGAACCTAACTCACGTAATCTACTAGCTTTCGTGACGTTGGATAGTCAGTACGAATTTTGTAGACTTCCTAACGGATTTAAAAATTCGCCACAGATATACCATCGTGCCATAAACCAGGTCATGCAAAAATATAAACTAAATTTTGTTAGCCATTACTTCGACGATTTCATTATTTTTTCTGACACCTTAGAGGATCATCTACAACACCTACAACAATTTCTAACGGTATGTCAACACGAAAACATCAAACTCAATTATAACAAATGTTCGTTTTTTAAAACAAATATAGATTTCTTAGGATACACTGTTACCGCAGGTACTTATGCACCACAGACGCGCAACCTTGATACCATAAGTGCAATCAAACCACCTACCAATCAAAAGACATTACAATCATTTTTAGGAGCAGTGAACGTGTATAATAAGTTTATACCAGATTATGCCCGCTTACGTGCACCTTTAAATAAACTACTTAAAAAAGATGTGAAATGGAATTGGGACCCAGATTGTCAACAAGCTTTCACCACTCTCAAAGAGAGTTTAACCAGTAAACCAGTACTACACTTGTATCAAGTCGGTTTACCATGCCGCCTTTATTGCGACGCATCCACCCAAGGGATCGCAGGCATACTCAAACAGGTACATCCAGACGGACAAGTACATCCTGTACAATATTTCAGCCGCGCCCTTAGAGCACATGAGAGAAACTACACCGTTTCCGAACTCGAGTGACTCGCCATCGTCGAAAGTGTAGACAAATTCCGAATATACCTCACCGGTATAAAATTCACCATATACACAGATCACCAAGCTTTACAATGGCTTAAAACTATAAAAAAATCCGTCAGGACGACTCTTTAGATGGAGCCTGAGACTATCTACCTATAATTACGAAATTCACTACCTCAAAGGCAGCCAACAGTACGAAGCAGATTTGTTATCGCGAAACCCCTTTGTAGGATTTGTCAGTGCTGATATTATCAAACAGCATCAACCAACAGCATCCCCCTTCAACATTGATACAAACGGCTTACATACCATTACCCGAAAAGGTGTAATTAAAATAATAATTCCCGAAACCCTGCAACATACTCTAATGAATAAAGTTCACCAAGAATATAACCACCCAGGCATCTCTCAGATGACCCGCATAATTACTGCCCAGTACTACTGGAAAGGTATCTCTAAATCTATAGAAAAATTTGTCAAGTCGTGTCACACCTGCCAAATCATTAAAAGGCCCAAAGGTAAAACCTATGGTGCCCTTGGACAAATTCCACCACCTCAACAACCATTCGACTTAATCTCTATAGATACCATAGCTGGATTTTCGAAATATGGACACTCCAAGACATATCTACACGTAATAGTGGATCATTTAACGCGATATGCTTGGACCTTTCCATCGAAGTCCACCAGTACCCTAACATACATTCAAACCCTCAAAACGGTACTACAGCAAGGATCTCCAAAACGTCTGTTATCTGACAGAGCGCCCGCTTTTACCTCAGAAAAATTCCGTAAATTTCTAATAACGCATGGTATACAACCTCTACTAACTACCAGCAATAACCCACAGGCAAACGGTTTAATAGAACGCTTTAATGCGACCATTACAGGCAAGCTCAGACTAGCTTATCTAGAAAATCCGAAAGCTTCCTGGACTCAACTAGTTAAACGCGTCACTCAGACGTACAATAACACGCCCCATTCTGTCACAAGTTTTCCACCTACCTACTTAATGTTCAATGTTATCCCCCCAGATCTAAGAACTCATCTTGACCCATACCCCGAAATAAATATAGCTCGAGAGATAGCAAACTCTCGTACTCAAAATAAGCATAAAAAAGATAAAGAAACATTTGATAAGCAGCACAGAACACCACATTTCGAAGTGAATGATCTTGTTTTGGTAAAAAATTACAGACATCCAGACACAGGTAAATTAGCACCATATTTTACTGGACCATACAAAATAATTGAAATAATATCACCTAATGTCGTTCGAATAGATCGCCCCAATCAGCCTCTCAATAGAGACAGTGACACCATACATGTCAATAAATTTAAATATTACACAGAGAATGTTCTGTACATTACACCTCCACAAACCCGATTTGCTCAAAACCCACAGCGATTGTCTCAAGATGTATATTTCAGTGAATTCAATCATTTGACTCCAGATATCTTCGAGACGCAACTAGTCCGAATTATACCGCCTACAAGCTCACAACCCTTTTTGCATTTAAACCCCAGTATTTTCAAATAGGCAAGAAATATGCCAAACTCAACAAAAGAAGAGAGAGAGAGAAAGTCAGTTTCGAGTAAATCTCAAACATCCCCCATGATTGACCACCCACGGCGATACCGTGAAAAACAGGGAAGTGGACGCCCTTTTTGACGTCACTCCCTTGGTCACTACTATCTTTTGAGAATATCTTTGGACATGCCCTCTCTTCCCCCTCAAGGCAGATCTTCTTGACCGCTAGCTTCATGACGCCATTTTGAACACATGTGTCACACTACTCATTTAGATTTCCTCGAGAATCTCACAAATCTCACCAACGAGATATCACAACACAACATGCTTTAAACATTTTACATGTTAATTGATAACACCAATTAAAACAATTTGGTTGAATCTCAGACTTTTTAACGCGAAAGAGAAATCATTCTCTACATACCAGCATTGAGGACAAACGAAAAGATCATTGCACATATTCCCAGTTTCAGAGTCATAGAAACACCGATGTTACCAAAGGGATATAATCTAGTCACACACCACAACTGTAACTTTTCGTCAAAAGAGACAATTTTTGTTCAATTTTACACTACTTAAAATTTATCCAATCATTAATAACCTTCAATTATATTATAAATTTTGTATGAAATCTTGAATAATTATTCTTATTCTTACCTTTCAATTATATAAACAAATTTTTTAATCCAACATTTAAAAAAAAAAAAACCTTTAATCAAATTTACTTTTATTTTTCATGATATTATTCTAGTATTGTAAAACATCTAATTGTTTCAAAAATTATTTTTATTTTATTATTTATTATATATTTTATATATTACAGGTTTAATTTTGTCCACTTACACTTTTTGTACCCGCAATCATATTTCTATATTTCTATTCACTATATTTTATATTTGTTTAAATACCTTTATTATCTGACAATGTTTATCATCCACTATCGGGCATCTACAACAATCGTTTTCAACAATCATATTCTTTAACCAATCCCCTATATTTTTCATCACTATCTTTTCAGTCATTGCGTCACGTCAATGTAGAAAAACGACAGCACTGCTTGACAATTTATTTTTTGATTTCGTAATTCAACAAACGCCTTGAACACAGTTCCCCAGACTTACAAATCCAAACTTCTGGTCTGAACAAGCTTCAAGAGTTTATTTCATTTCATCCGCAGAGCAAATCACCAACGCATACACAAAGCGTTCACTTTTTTCAACTTTCAATTTTTTTTTTCAGCTCTAGCGGACCACATTCAACCTTTGATTTCGAGTCAAGTCAGATCACCTACTGTCGCTACAATTCTACTTATCGCATGGCTCTATTTCACTCCTTTCTCAATCATATTAATAAGCAACTTTTCTTCAACAACTTTTAACCCAATAATCCTAAAATTGTGACAAAACACTGTAACCCTTATATAGGATCGCAAGTGAAACATTGCCAAGGAAGACAGCTCAAGTCTATATCCTCGCTTTGCACCTGGATCTGAGTATTTGGTTTACATGAGCACTTCTAACAATTACATATTCTTCAACAACTTTTCAACCCAATAACACTACAATTGTGACAAAGCACTGTTACCCTATACAGGATCACAGGTGAAACATTGCCTAGGAAGACGCTCAAGTCCATATCCTCGCTTTTCACCTGGACCTAAGTATTTGATTGCATGTGTAAATCTCACAATTGCTTATTCTTTAACTACTAACCCTGTCCAACGCCCACCAATATTCTCTTAGAATGTGAATTTTTATGTCATCATTTTATTTTAATCATCTTTTTCGTTAATCAAACAAAATGTCATTTTTATTTCACTTTTATATATCCAACAAATATCATCTTGTTATAGTCCTTTTTAACCCTCACAGTTTAAATTAATTAAAAGAAATTTTAATTACTTACCTGTGTTAGAGAGGCTTTACCCGCCTAAACCCGGATAAACCCTTTCACTCCCGGGGCCCATCTATAGTAATTTAAAACAACAACCTCATATTGTGTAGATAACTTATAACAAGATTGTCATGTTGTATATAGAGACACATCTATAAATAATTATGCGCATGATTAATCTGTGTCATTGCATCACCTATGTGATGTAATTTGTACAAAGTGGATAAATATATAAAATCTGTAATAGATTTAAGAGTTGAGCTAAAGCAGAGATCGAGCATAGTATTACCAAAACAACAGTCTAAAGATGGAACTCATAAATCAGGTAGATTCACAATTCCCACGACAGGCCACCCACACTGTCACATGTGGTGGAATGCAGAGACCCCTCTCACACCTGGACAGGTAAAGGCGCCCTTTCTCAAACGCCCCTGTCACATAAGGTCACCCCGTCTTTAACCTATAAATCATCACCTTACAGGGACTTGACAGCTCAGTACAGTTCAGTCAGTTGAGTTTAGTTCACCCTTAGCGTCAGCTCACGTCGGTCGTACCTTATGTCGATCTCAACTATCATGTAGACGAGCAAGAAACTTCTATGTCTCCATCTTTCGCTCCTGGCTCAACTTTTATCTGTTAACGGAACTTTCTTAGTGCAACTGTGTCTTCGTTTTTTGTGTATGGATATCCCCAAGCTTTTCCACTCTGCCTCGACCACGACTGCCTGTATTTTGTGAGAACTTTTAAAGGTCTTCCAAGGTGCAGAGAGGTACTGGAAAACTCTACATCCTGACTGTTCCTCTTGGTCAACACAGTACAACAAGAGCTACCAGGACTTCAACCTTATTTCAGTAGTCGACAGGATACTACAAGTCGACATCAAACTCAACAAATCATTACAGTGAGTCGACAAGATCTCTTATTTCATATATATATATATAGCTAAATGTTCTAAAATAAACAATATCATCAAATTGTATTTTTTTTTTCATTATCATCCACTGATTTGTTCGGATTGTGCACCTTGACGTGTATTGACAAGATGTCAATAAAATTATGTTACTTGTCTCTAATGCCTCTAGCGTCACCAATTAATTAAATGGCACTCTTCTTTATTGATTAACTGGACATCAATTTTCAAGGAGGCTTATTGGGGCATCTTTTTATATAATAGGACGATGACCCATTTTATAAAAATACTAGCCGAATGACCCGGGCAATGCCCGGGTTTTACCCGATTAAATGTTTTTATTCAAATACTATTCGTTACAATTATAAATTGGCGCCGTGGATGTCACTCTTGTGAAACGTCCCGCTCCAAACTTTGTGTCTGAGAAGCGATATTTTTATAGAAAGATGATCTGGCTTTTGTTTTCTGCTTGAATGAATGTTTTTCTGTTAGAATTTTGTTCCTGCGTACAAAATAATGAACTGGTTTCACCCGTGGTCTCTGCTTTTTGGAATTTTTCCAGATATAATTTTGTATCTGATAATCAAACATGATACAGCAATATCGTCATCATCATTTTCTGACTTAAAATATATAGTTTTTTAATAATTGATTTATATATTTTTAAAATAGCCTATCGTCTTCCCGTAATTTTTTACCTATGTATGGGAATTTTGGTTTGAATTAATGTACTACTGCGAATTTGTATACCGGACATACAAACAAACATACAAACATTCATTTTTATATATATAGATGTAGAATTACTTGATAAGGGTAAAAGGCGACTATAATATACACTCATGGACAAAACCTAAGGTGTGAAGTCTTTGATGCCGCCAATTGTCTGCTTTTTGAAGGAGACAGAGGCAATTTTGTTCACACTTGGTTATCTCGTGTGTCTTCAATAAAGGTCACTGTAATACCTTTCAGAGTTATTGTCTGAATCCCGAAATACATGGTAAAAAGTACAACTTCCTTAAGTTTTGTCTATGAGTGTATATGTCTTTTGAACCTTTCCTTTATATATATGTTGTAAACCCGGGTAAGCCAACAAGTGAGTTGGAAGCAGTCGGGGTTGAGTGGCAAGGCGTGCAGAGTGGGAAGTCCACACGGAACAGTAAAGACAAAGTTTGGGATCAAAAGACGCTCTCCTAGTACGTCTCAAGTGGCACCAGGACCAGGGGAGAGTTGAGGATTAACTGAGGAAAGCTCGGCGTCCTGCATGAAGCCGCGGAGGCAAAGAGGAGCCAAAACGGCGTCCACGAGGGCCGCCGTGAGACCTAGCACTGAGCGGCTTCTCCGAAAATATCCACTGTAACCTAACTAACTGTCAACATCCAGACCAACGTCCTTTTTGTCCCTCTCTGGATCCCCCGGGTGTCCGGTAGCAAGCTAAGTGTCACTTTGAGACGACTAGAAAAGACGTCATACTTTATTACTTACAAATAACATTGTTTAAATTACGATATATATATGTGATAAGATCCTGTCGACATTTTATGTTACAATATAATAATAATGTGGGGGAAGAGAAATAATCACACCACAAATTGGAAGATGAACCCAGACAACCAGAGAGAGAGAGATGGGGGGGGGGGGGACAGCCGGCCTGCCCGCCGCTGAGCTTAATTAGTCCTGAGGTTCCAAGTAACGCCCCTGTGGTCGCCCCCTGGAATGTCGCTGGTGTCTCAAATGACTGGACTTTAGCTGCTGTCTCTCTCTGGGCTGACTCTAGGTTTACTTTATTATTCCTGGAAAAGTAATATTATGACATATATATGACTTGGCTTCGTCCATTTTCTGTTGGAATGAATGTTCGCCGAAAGAATCTTGTTTACAGCGACCAAACTTAATTAATGTAACAATATTAACAACTGTTTGTTGGTTGTTTGCTTAAAAAATACATAGCTACATCAACCAATTATTTATTTTAAATCCAAACACAGAGGTTTCTTTCAAACATGTAACAAAAGTTTCCCCCCAAATCAAAAGTAAAGAGATATTTCAGTTAGGCTTTTGCTTAGGTCACCCCCCCCCCTCCTCCCCTCCGTGTACAAGGAATTAACCAATCCGCTGCGAGCAGACTAAAATTCGCGTTAAAATTCAGAAAGTTGTTTTTAAAGAAAGGACTCTAGTTGCTCCATCAGATTTATCTCCAAAATGCATCCACCCTTATCCTGAATTGAAGGCGTTTGTTATTCATAATTTGTAATGTAGTTGAATATTTGCATAGCTTGAAATCAAAGTGCTACGTTGATGAGACCTACGCCTGGCAAATCGATTATTATCGCCTTAACAATACTGGCATCCAGGCGCTGAGGAATGAACTGCACCTTCCTACAGAGGTCGTACCCTACGTTCTGGTGAAGTCAAAGTCTTCCTAGAATGCTCCACGTGGTTCTTCAGAAGTCAAACCTGATTCTGAAACTTGGCGCAAGGGAAGTGGACGTGATGACTACCGTTCTTCTGCTGGGTATCGTGGAGGAGTGGGACGTCATCCTCAGTAAGCTTTTGTCTTATTTTACATATAGTTAAACCTGTCTATAGCGCCCCCTCTAAATAACGCCTTCCTCTCTATAGCGCCTTATTTTAAAGGTTATAATTTAGTTCGAGGAGCATGAACTCATGTAATTTATTCTATCTGCTTATTTGGTTGCTTATTTGTTTAATTTATAGTTAAACCTGTCTATAGCCCCCCCCTCTTTATAGCGCCCGAGGGAGCTATAAACAGGTTTAACTGTATAATAAGTTAAATTATATTCTTATAAATTATCTGACTTTATGTAGTAAATTTTTAAATGAAACTAAAAAAAAAAACATATTTTATATTACATATTATATTACACAGATAGATTGTGTATTGCGTCATATTAAAATCTTATTGAGGAACTTGATATAAGCATATTTATTCCACTTCATGATCCAACAGCAGCAATGATCCCATAAAGTCCCAGAGTCGGGATAGGATCAGGTTCAGTTACATCTCGAGAGAAAGCTGTGAGGTTCCTTTAGTTGAGCGTCGCCTTCCCACTCGAGCAGTAGGAACAGTGATCCCAGAGGTCCAGACATCGAGAGAAAATATTCATGGATCGTTTAGTTGGATTGAACATCATTAATTAAGATTGCAGGAGTGGCGATGTTCATTTATAAAATACGGCCATTAAAGACACATGGGCCAATAGACCACAACAGGCCACACAGCCAATAGAGTATACAGCAGGCTCCCATAGCCAATATAGGCAAAATAATTCTATAATTTAAAGACAACCTCAAAGGACTTCCAAAAACTCTATGATAGATTGTGTATAGTTTAAATTTTACAAGAGAAGGAAACGCCTGACATCATTTGAAGAATAAACAAAAGTTAACGGCGACGTGTTTCTTTTATTATAGTTGTTTTTTTTTTTTTACTTATCCTTTTAGTCTAAATTAGACAAGATCTTGGAGGTCGTGCTCGTAAAGAAGCTCAAGAACTCTTCTTGGTTCACTGTACAGGGATCTTTTGTCCTTTCCAATGCAATTTAGTAAATGTTGGGGAGTGGCCTCTTCGGTTTTGCACCTAGTGCACATGGGGAAGCTTTTGGCTCCCTCTTTATAGACTAGAGGGCGCAGGTGACCAGATTTCCATCTGGCCAACTGTGTCGATTCCCTTCTGTTTAGTTGGAGGGTCTGTTTTTTGGGGTTTTCTGCCTGGTACCAAGAATGATGGAAACTAACTATGGATTTAACTCCGCCATTGTCGGTCCCAAGCCCGAATGTAAAAGGAGGAGGGGGAGCAGTAACAAGCTCGTTAAAAAACCTGGGTTCAGTTGGCCCGACTGATAGCACCCTGTAAGGGCTCCTATTCTTGGGTTACAGGATATTCAGCAGCGTCTGTTCACCATGTTAGGAGCGGCTGCACAGGGCGTCTGTTCCTCATGTTAGAGGCGGCCATTTAATACCAGGTCAAAGTCCAAGTTACACCTCTCTGTAGGTGACCTCGGGGGAATGTTGGATAAAACCAGCGCTTTAACGTAACTGGCATATAACCTATATGGAGTCGTGCACATTATAGTTATATATTCGGCAAGCTTTCGGGCTTTTACGTCCCTCGACAGGCAACTTTTCATGACATGTGACTAATAACATATAGTTAAACTTGTCTATAGCGCACCCTCTTGGGATTCACTAAAATAGGGTGCTATAGAGAGGGGGTGCTATAGACAGGTCACCTTTAATGTAAAATTAATACATTTTAATTTTTAAAACATGGCGCTATAGAGAAGAAGGCGCTATTTAGAGGGAGCGCTATAAACAGATTTAACTGTATATGCAAAATTTCCAAATATAAAAATTATTATCAGAAGCTTATACCAATTTATTAAGCACTTTTATACATCTGTCGATTTACGTTCCAAGAAAATCTGGATTACCTCTCTCTGTTTAATAAATATATTTATGAAAAATATTCTGTAAAACCTCTAACAAGCTACCACCTGTACAAAATCTAAATTATATTGACCCTATCTAATTCAATCTCTGATTAATGATCATCCTCCAGGAGAGACCAAAGAGCTGAATCTGCTTCACTTTCAAACTTGTACACTGTCTTTCACAATATTTCCAATAGCATTGTCCACAATAAAAAAAAAATAAACTCACAGAATCTATGGACAAACCTATACATTATGGATTACACAAGCAGCAATCTCAAAATTTATATTTTCATGTTTTCAAGAATCTCACATGAGTGCACTTCAACAACCTTCTCAACTGGCCATTGCCATGTACAAGTGTACTCCGCGAAATTTTGAAAGAGGATTCAATTTACCCTAACTGTTAGAATGAAGACCAAACAGTGGATCATATCCTCTTCATCTGTTCAGATCTCTGATAACAAACGGCCACTCTCCTATGAATTATAAATCTCAACCTAGCATTGATTAAATATTTCTTCCTAGAAATAAATATGCTTGATACTTCCCCAATATTTTGAACTTCCACAGCAATTTTAAATAAAACCAAAAATACTTAAGTCTAACTACCCACACGAGTGGTCAGAGAGATCTTTTGAGTAACCTGTATTAATTATATATTTTATAAAAATATATTCTGATATCAAAGTGTATCAATAGTTGTATATATATACAGTATATAATACAGTAGAACCTCCCTGTAAAGGACACCTAGTTGCAGAGCCAAAGTGTCCTTTAGAGAGAGATGTCTCCATACATTTCAATCACAGCAGTCGTAATGTTCTCTATCTTGGGTGTGTAAAGCTGCTGTTCTGGGCCCATGTCAATTTTCTGTTATTGTGTCCAATGAAGAACCTCAAATGTCTCCATACATCTTTATCACAGCGATGTCCTCTATCTTGGGTGTGTAAAGCTGCTGTTCTGTGTCAATTTTCTGTTGTTGTTGTCATGTCCAAAGAAGAGCCTCAGATGTTCCATACATCTCTATCATAGCAATGTTCCCTATCTTGGGTGTGTAAAGCTGCTGTTCTGGGTCCATGTCAATTTTCTGTTGATGTCATGTCCAATGAAGAAACTCATATGTCTCCATACATCTCTATCACTGCAATGTCCTCTATCTTGGTGTATAAATGTTGTTGTCGTTGTCGTGTCCAATGAAGAACCTCAGATGTCTCCATACATCTCTATCACAGTAATGTCCTCTATCTTGGGTGTGTAAAGCTGCTGTTAGTAAATAGGTATCGTTGCCATGTTAGTCACCTTGGACCAGAATGTGGTCGATTATTCCAAGGGTCCAGAGAGGTCGGACTTTCAGCAATATCATTTCCTTTCATAATTCCTAGTATTAAACGAGAATTTCTTCTCGGATAGTCTGAAAACATAACATTTCACAAAATCACATTTAATTTTAGGAATTTTTCGAATATTTAAAAATCATGAAATATAAATCAAGGTACTTGTTCTTTCGAATAAATAAAACATCACTCGAATTGCTCATTTCTTTCCTGATCTACAGCCATGCAAATTCGTTCTTCTAAAATTTGAAAACCCTCTATACTTTTCCATTTATTCTCTAATAAAATAACATGGTCTGTATTCATGATAAAATTGTAAAAAACATTTAAAATTACAAAATAATTTCTCACAATGAGTTTCTTTCTATTACAAAACGCTAGCTTTCAAGCGATAATCGTTCTTCAATGGGCTTAATAAAAATATCGACAAATCTTACAATAAATATTTATAAAAATATATAAATTATCGCTTGAAAGCTAGCATTTTAAAATAAAAATAAACTCATTGTGAAAACTATTTTGTAACATGATCTGATTGACACACACACACACAGGGTCTATTCTCTTTCCCAATATATTCCAAACACCAGAGTTGATTTTTTCATTAAAAAAGATTATTTAAAATTATAAAATAATGGGAAAAAAGTTAGTTTGTGTTCCACATGGATCACAAATATATATATAGCAATAATAACATTGAAGTCCTTGTAAGAAATATTTTCCATTTATAAAATATTTTTATATTTATAAAAGATAGTTTTATAATATCAAAAATATGTTTCTCCAGTAAAATATTAAACATTATGTGTGGTGGTAAATCATAAAGATAGAGGTTGGCTGGCCGGTATTCATAGTTCTTCGAATTAAAGATACTTCGCGGTCAGTAAATCTTTTTACTTAGAAATTTCTAACGTCTTGCCGAATGTTTCAATTTTTGTTCGTTTCTAACGAGGACCAAATATTTTTATCGAAACGTCGCGATAATAAAAAAAAGATTACTGGTCAAAGTATTTTAATTTGAAGAATAATGTGTGGTTATACACTCTTGGTAATACATTATCAAAACTATTTTAGACATGTATGATTATTTTTTAAATTAAACAATTACTACTTGTTGACTTTGCTTAGAATTTTTAATGAAACTGATTCCAAGAATTATTAATTAAACATTATATTTATTGATTTACAAGAAAGAGAACAAAATATAAAAGGGAAACTAATATTAAACAAAGGAACATTTTTCTTTTCGGTTAGCGCCTAATTACCTGTACGCTTACACACACTCTGTGGTAGCAATTATTCAATATATATACAACACTAGTGCGGTTTGGTGTTTATATTTTTATAATTAAGAATGATATTTGTAAAAATTGTTTATTAAACTTTATACAGAACTTTTTACGTCATGTTGTTTACATTCTACTTCTTTATTGTTCTTGTTTATACAATGATGATATATGTTTGGCAAAATTGGTTCATCTGCATGCACTTGTGGAAACGAAAAACAAACCCCTGAACACCTTCTGATAAACTGTCCATTAACTTCTGATCTAAGGGAAGAAAACTAACTTTACCTGACAAATATAAAACAAGTTGTTTACAATAAAGACCAATACATTAAGTTTAATAGATTCTGCAGGCTGTATATTTAAGGTGAAAGTGTTGACTGTATATATTTCAAGCTACTATTTCTAATTACTATATGCAAAATTTGACATCGAATGCGTAATTTCCATGCTTCCCAATGTTCAATTATGTTGATCTATATATATAAAAATGAATGTATGTGTGTGTGTCTGTTTGTTTGTTTGTCCTCTATGCCTGACCAAACCACTCATTGGATC